>JACEEZ010012597.1:17500-20102 GCA_016584305.1 Chionoecetes opilio | reverse complement strand
CCTCTCTCTTTCTTCCTCTTGCTATATCGCTTTAAGCTAGCCTCATTTTTTGTGTTTCCTTTGTAATCCTTTGTAATCCTCTTAATATTATTATTCCTCCTTTCTTTCTTCTTATTTACCGTGTATCTTACCCTCTCGTTTTTCTTTCTTTTTTTGCTGCAACGCTTTTCATGGCAGTATGGCTTTAATAAGAGAGAGAGAGAGAGAGAGAGAGAGAGAGAGAGAGAGAGAGAGAGAGAGAGAGAGAGAGAGAGAGAGAGAGAGAGAGAGAGAGAGAGAGAGAGAGTATTGCAATAACACACAGCCTATCTTAATTGATGGGTTCTGCATTTTCCTTGAGGCTATACAAACAAACACAAGCAGGAACTTTACAGGTATGGAATCGAGTATGACCGAGACCACCGAGAGACATATCATCTCGGTGGCCACGGTATAACCTGTTTCGCATGAGTATTGGCGAGCATTCACGTATATACATTTGTTCGTTGTACATTTGTTGTTGTTTTTTGTACATTCGTTAATACATTTACACAACAAAAAGTAATTACATTGTAGATACAGGGGTAAGAAACTTATTCAACTCCGGTATATAAATCAATGTTATGCGGACGAGAATATGAATAAATAAATGCTAAAATAGAAAGTTAGAGTTTGAAGAGTATTGATTATGTATTACGTAGATAGTTGTTAATAATACACGTCCTGTTTTTTGTTACTCGCTTCTATCTGAACATCTAGAACGCCGGGCCTAAATGTTGTGTTTGATAGAATGGCAAGGCAAACATTTTCTTAATCAGTTTACTGTTAAAGTTGTTCGTTATCTAATCTTTATATTGGAAACGAGCCCTATTTATGCCACTCAAGGAGAATAATTAAGCTTCTCTCTAGTTCTTCCATTAAGGTTTGTTGTAGTAGGATGTTCTTGGTAGGGTTTTGGTCATTCCATAATTAAGTTTTTCTCTAGTTCTTCCAATACATTTTGTTGTGGCAGGGTCTTATTCCAGTGGGTGTACTCGAACTAACAAGTAACGACCCTTACCCGACTACGTAATAGCTTGTGTGTTGTATGTGAGGTGACGCGCCTTGTTATGTGGTCATTACCCCGTCCTGCCTGACTCTTGAAAGGGATCCATGGTGACGAACTATAAAGCTGTCGTGCCCCTCCTTCATCACTGCCTGGTAGAACTTTATTTAACTTCAAGGATACTGACGACACCTATCATTAATACTACAACACATTCATCCCTAATTCCTACCCTTCTCCTCTTTTTTCACTATTTTTCAACTACTATATACTATTTCTAAGGTTTCCGTGAAGTGACTGACGTGTTGACAGTAATAAGACGTGTACCAATGAAGTGATCTTAAAAGCGATGACGGCCTGAAACTCATTACTCTCTAAAGTGTCTGTGAAATGACTGACATGTTGACAGTGACAGAGGAGTACTAATGAAGTGATCTTGATGACGGTCTGAAACGCATAACTCGGGTCCTGAACGACGGTCATTATCACGCAACTTGCGCGGTGCTGAAATTAGACTTGTTCAACCCTCGCATTCAGACATCACTTCTTGAAGGGCGGCGGCGGCGGCAGGGAGTGTGGAGGCGGCAGGGGCACCAACTTCCCTAATGAGGATCCTTTGTCCTCGTGGCCTCCCAGCTGACGGAACACGAGTACAGCTTGTTAAGGAGATTCAAAGGATAATTTCTCCATAATAATATGCGGCGTACTTCACTGGGCAATAACTAAACGTGCTCTGGCGACTCTGTAAAGGCGTCTCAGTAAAATGTCTTCATGGAGTTCTTAGTGAATGTTTATAGGAGGCAAGATGTCTTTTTATTAGTGGCTATTCGTATAGAGGATCTGGCTTGGGTGGGATTTCTTGTACGGGGGAATCCTGCAATTGTGTGGCTCTGAATAGGAGGATACAAGCTTGGTTCTGCATGTTGCAATTATGAGTCATTAGGGATTTGTGGTGTGTGTGTGTGTGTGTGTGTGTGTGTGTGTGTGTGTGTGTGTGGTGTGTGTGTGTGTGTGTGTGTGTGTGTGTGTGTGTGTGTGTGTGTGTGTGTGTGTGTGTGTGTGTGTGTGTGTGTGTGTGTGTGTGTGTGTGTGTGTGTGTGTGTGTTATATGCACTGTGAAGGATGCTGTGTTTCGACGACGCTTTCTAAATGTCGATGAAAAGAGAGAGAGAGAGAGAGAGAGAGGGAGAGAGAGAGAGAGAGAGAGAGAGAGAGAGAGAGAGAGAGAGAGAGAGAGAGGGGAGAGAGAAGAGAGAGAGAGAGAGAGAGACGCTTGAAAAGCCAGAAAAAAATACCGGAAGAGATGACTGGGAGGGCGGTGCTTCAGGAGACAAGTGTGTGACCCACACATGTACAACACACTGTGACACCTGTGTTGCAACTCTCTCTCTCTCTCCTCTCTCATCTCTCTCTCTCTCTCTCTCTCTCTCTCTCTCTCTCTCTCTCTCTCTCTCTCTCTCTCTCTCTCCTCTCTCTCTCTTCCTTCTCTTTCTCTCATATAATATATATATATATATATATATATATATATATATATATATATATATATAATATATATATATATATATATAATATATA
>JACEEZ010012597.1:0-12500 GCA_016584305.1 Chionoecetes opilio | reverse complement strand
GAGGAGGAGGAGGAGGAGGAGGAGGAGGAGGAGGAGGAGGAGGAGGAGGAGGAGGAGGAGGTATCATATTAGGAAGAAATGAAAGGAATAATAATGATAAAAATTATAAGAAGCCGAAGAAGAAATGAACCAAAAACAAAACAAAAAAAAGGAAGTATATGAGTTGAAATTTCCGAGAGACATAAGAAGAAAGAAAATAAGGAAGCTACAAGAAGCCGTGAGACCTACACGTGGTAGTTCCTGAGACTGAAGAGCATAAGAAATGAAATAAAAGGAAGGAGGCTGGGAAGGAAGAATGGAGTATAAAAAGAAAGTAAAAGATGGTTAAAAGACAAATCCGATAATTTTTATCTGTACCTTTGACTGAGAGAGAGAGAGAGAGAGAGAGAGAGAGAGAGCGAGAGAGAGAGAGAGAGAGAGAGAGAGGAGAGAGAAGAGAGAGAGAGAGAGGAGAGAGAGAGAGAGGGGAGAGAAAAGAGGGGAGAGAGAGAGGAGAGAGAGAGAGAGAGAAAAGAGAGACTAGCCCTGCAGCACACCACTTCAAACATTATCGGAAGCCTCAATATTAACCATGAGAACAGCCTCTCCTTTAATGCCACAGCCAACCAACCCATTATGGAAAAACTTTTAACTTTTCCCAACTAACCAAGACACGATGAGTTAAGTTTTCTCCTTCCTCTCCTCTTCCTTTATTCTCTTCCTTTTTTATCCTTTTCCCTCCTCCTCTTCTTCTTTATCCTCTTCCTCCTCCTTTTCTTCTTCTTTTCCCCTTCATCCTATATTTTATGCCCCTTTCCTCTTTCCTCTTCCTCCAATTCCTCAACTTAGTCCTCCTCTTCTCTTCTCTTCTTTCCCCTTTCCTTTTTTCCCTTCTTCATTCTTATTTCTCCTCTTCTCTTTTCTTTTTCCCTGTTTCTCCCTTTTCTTATACTCATTTTTTTATTCTTTTCTCTCTTGCAATCTATACTACTATACTACTACTACAAACTATTTTATACTATTACTATTTTACTACTACTACACTACTACTCTACTTACTACTTCTCCCTACTACTACAAACTACTACTACTAAAACTACTATTACTACTCCCAAACTACTACTACTACTACACTACTACTATACTATACTACTACTACTACTAACTACTACTACTACTATATACTACTACTACTACTACTACATTACTACTATACTACTACATACTACTACTACTACTTCTACTACTACTACTACTACTACTACTACTACTACTATTTTACTACTACTTCTACTACTACTACTACTATACTACTACTATTTACTACTACTAACTACTCTACTACTACTACTACTACTACAAACTACTACTACTTCTACTACTACTACTACTACTACTACTACTACTACTACTATTCTACTACTACTACTATACTATACTACTACTTCTACTACTAACTACTACTATTTACTACTACTACTACTACAAACTACTACTACTACTACTAATTTTTTTTTTATCTACAGATACCTCCACCGCTTGTTTATTTGCGGACTCCATTAACTGGAGGCCAGTAGCCCCAACTCTGATCGCTACTGACTGTGGCATCCAACCATAGGCTACTACTACTTATCTGCTACTTACTCTCCTCTCTCCGTCATCTACACTAATATGCCGCTCTCCACTACAGTGGCCTGGTAGTTCAGGCCATCCAAATCGATGGTTGGAGGGGCGGAGTATCTAGTGCCCCTGAGACATAGGAGGGCAGACCTGAGCAGGGAGAAGGAGAGACGGCACCTCATCCAGGCGACAACGTGGCTCCTTGGCTGGTGCTTCTTTTCTGCCATTACATTGCTAGTCTTAAAATAGAAGCACTTGGCCTTGGGGCCCATCCCGCCTGACGTAGTGAAGACCAGGGGTGTGAAGCTGCCGTGGTCGACATTTCGGATCCTATCTCCATAACTCCTAATTTTTTCCCGTTCATTCTTTTGGTGAGCAGCTTCCAGTGAGATCCTCTGGTGGCATGCGGCCATTGGATCGAAAATTCTGATGTCCATGAACGCTCTCTGTCCTCTGGTCCAGAAACCACGAGCACTTACGTCCACTCGGGCCTCGTTAGTGGTGTTGGCCGTCCTAGAACATAAGAACATAAGAAAATAAGGAAGCTACAAGAGGCCGCGAGGCCTACACGTGGTAGTTCCTGTCACCTAACACTACCTATACATCCACCTTTCATCCCCATCCATGAACCTATCCAGCTCTACTTTAAAGCTCCCCAATGATCAGCACTAACTACTGTCTACTGAGACCATTCCATTCATTCACCACCCTATTTTTGAACCAGTTTTTCCCCATTTCCTTTTCCCAAAACTACGCTTTTCCAGCTTGAATCCGTTACTTCTTGTTCTACCCTGGTTAAAAGCCGTAAGAACTTTTCCTCCCTCTCCTTTATTAAATCCCTTTATCCACTTAAAAACTTCTATCAGATCACCCCTTACTCTGCGTCTCTCGAGTGAGTGTAATTTTAATAACTTCAATCTCCTCTCATAACTAAAGTTACGCATCCCTTGTATCATTTTGGTCATCCTTCTCTGCACTTTTTCTAACAACACTATATTCATCCTGTAATATGGAGACCAAAACTGAACTGCATAGTCTAGGTGAGGCCTGACTAGAGCCAGATAAAGCTTTAGAATAACTTTCGCACTTCTACTTTTAACACTTCTGGTAATGAATCCTAATACTCTATTAGCTCTATTTTTGGCCTCAATACATTGTTTCCTAGGTCGGAGGTCTGGACTCACCCTCACTCCAAGATCTTTTTCACCTTCTGATCTTTTCAGCGATACATTGCTTATTGCCTCCTGTACTGCACGTGTTCGCCATTCAGGGGGAGGAGAGTTGGTTCGGTGGTGACGTCGCGGCATACCTCCCTGAGCATGCTGGCCGTCAAATCTCTCACCTCATCGTGTCTGATGCACACGAATCCCTCCTTTTTACATGTCATTGTATGGTCGACGCTGTTTGGATCTCCACATACACAGGTTTGGGAAGCCCCTCCACTGGCCAGCCTACCTCAGAGCAACGGCATCTACGAATTCTTGTTTGGGTTTAGGCTGAAGCCTTTAGCTCTGATAGGCAAGCATGTTAGCCAGTTGGACGCTCCCGTTTCCTGTGCAATGTGAATTTTCTTCACGGTTTCGATTGGCATGACGTCTTTTAGGTGTTCCACTCTTTCCACTTGTGCATTCTGTCTGTTTCTAGACGTGGATTTCTTTAGCTCCAAAACCGCATTCTGGTCAGTTTCTCCCTTTGCGTCCTGAGCTATGATTTTTTCGGTGAGGGGACCTGGTGATGGTGATGGAGTCTCGGTTTTCTTCCTCAGGGCCCTTTTTTCAGGGGACTGATCCCATCCACCCATGTTGGTGAAGGCAGCAGCTCCCTCACGTCATTTCCTATGATGAAATTAGTTTTAGCAGTGCTGGTAGGAAGGTTTTCCTGATGGATTCTTCCAACGGTCTGAGGAGATAGCTGATGCCTGGGATGGTGCGCTTGACGAAGCTCCATCGATGTTGTAGGCCATGTGTGAATGCTGAGTAGGCTGCGTGTGGTTCTGTCTTGGCTATGTCAGACAAGACGCCCACCTCTACTACTACTTCTACTACTACTACTACTACTACTACTACTACTACTACTACTACTACTACTACTACTACTATTTATTTATTCTTCCTTCTCATTACATAAGAACATAAGAAAATAAGGAAGCTACAAGAGGCCGTGAGGCCTACACGAGGTAGTCCCTGTTACCTAACACTACCTACATCCACCTTTCATCCCCATCTATGAACCTATCTATCTCTTTAAAGCTCCCCAATGACTCTGCACTAACTACCTGTCTACTGAGTCCATTCCAGTCATTCATCACCCTATTTGTGAACCATTTTTTCCGTATTTCTTTTTTAAATCCACGCTTTTCCAGCTTGAATCCGTTACTTCTTGTTCTACTCTGGTTAATAGCCGTAAGAACTTTTCCTACCTCTCCTTAAACTCCTCATTCAATACTCCTCTTTTCTTCTCTTCTTCTCTCTATTCTTCTGGTTTTTTCTCGCGTATTTCTTTCATTTCTGCTCTCTTAATAATCCCTCACAACATATAATTATTTCACTTATATTTTCTTCTTCCTCAACATTAACCATCATTACATGTGTCCTACTTTTTTTTTTATCACTATCGGGACATTATGATTCCTATTTTCATTCTTTTAGTCTTAATAATCTTCTCAATCTTCCTTCTCTTGCTGCCTCTCTACCTTTCACTCCTGCTACTCTCTCTCCTCTTTCTGTTCCTACTAATCAATCCTCCTCCTCCTCCTCCTCCTCCTTTCCTCCTCTTCCTCTTTTCTTTCCCCCTCTCCTCCCTCCTCCTCCTTTCCCCTCCTCCTCCTCCCCTCTCCTCCTCTTCTTCTTCCTCCTCCTCTTCTTCTCCTCCTCCTCCTCCTCCTCTGCAGCGCTGCGGGTGTTCTAGTGCTGAGGGCAGTAATGGAGGCAGTCCGGTAGAGAGAAGAAGATGGGGCGATGCAAAGAACGAGAGAGAGAGAGAGAGAGAGAGAGAGAGAAGAAGAAGAGAGAGAGAGGAAGAGAGAGAGAGGAGAGAGAGAGAGAGATGAGGAGAGAGAAGCAGAGAGAGGAGAAGAGAGAGAGAGAGAGAGAGCAGAAAGAGGAGAGAAAGAGAGAGAGAGGAGAGAGAGAGGAGATGAGAGAGAGAGAGAGAGAAGAGAGGAGAGAAGAGAGAGAGGAGAAGAGACGAGAATCGGAATGACGAGAGATGAGTGAGGATGAGAGAGAGAGAAGTAACGCGTAACGACCAGTAGAAGATCGGGGAGGAAGAGGTGTGTGTTTGGTGTGGGGGTGGTGGTGTGTGGGTGTGTGTGTGTGTGCGGTGTGTGTGTGTGTGAAGGTGTTTGGAAAAGCAATGAGGAAGGAAGGAAAGGAGGGAGGAAGGGAGCGGAAAACGAGACGACCCAGAAGAGAGAGGCGGGGTAGGAGGCAAACTTAAGGCAATGGTTATTTCACCTTTATGGAACACAAACATCAGAGTGCCCTCTTTATGATTTAATTTTCGCGCGTATCTCAGGGGGCCTAAAGAGGCAAAAAAGTGTGGGAGGGAAGACGGGAGGAGGGGGGGAGGTAGGGAGAGTGAGGGGAGAGGGAGGGAGGGGGAGGGGAGGGTCAGGGAGACGATAGGAGAAAAAAAGGCGTTGGTGGAAAGTGAAAAGAGTATTGGAAAGTGGTGGGGGTGAAGGGGAGAAATACAATATCTTCTTGTTTATCATCAGTGCCAATCTTAGTTCATTTTATTGTTGTGCTTCAACGTCCACACACACACGCGTCACACACACAACACACACCACACACACACACCACACACACACACACACACACACACATCACACACACACACACACACCATCCCACAACCCACACACAAAACACACCCACACACACACACACACACACACGCACGCACGCACACGCACGCCCACACACACACACACACACAACAAACACACACACACCACACACACCACACACACACACACACACACACAGCAACCCTATCTCACAGAATGTCTCAAAACTCAGCAGGCGTGTTGTAAACCTATGATTCCCTATTGAAAAAGAAAAAAAACAATTAAATAACTACCCCAATGCGCGTACTGGGCCTCGCTTAAAAAACCAATCTACAGGCTCAAGGGCATTTACCAAAAGTCTCCCCTCGTGACTAATCCTCTAACGTAGCCGCATCCGTTCTATGACGTCTTTTATTGTGACGTAGCGAACCCTGACTAGTGAATCCCCCAAAATGAAGGCCAGATGTAGGCTACACTCTCCTTTGACCTTTGTCTATTAAAAGTTTTTATCTTTTGGGGAGGAATAATTTAAGGTTGTTTGGTAGGAAGAGTGGGAGAGGCAGGGAGAGGTAAAGAAGGAGCCATTTATGTCGAAGCAGAAAAAAATATTAAAATTGGAGGGGTTGCTCGAAAAATAATGTATAAGAAAATAATGAATTGGTGGGTTGGGGGTTCTATTTTATTTAGATGTTCTTTATGTGGCAGCTTAGTAATTTCTATATGACTATCAAATTGTGCCTTGTGCATAAAATGCTGAAAATATACACGTAAAGATCTGCAAATAATTGACTTGAAGGACAAATCGGAAGGGAAATGATTAAAAAGAAGCAATTAACGACAAAAGGAAAAGGAAAACAAATCAAAAGAAGGAAACAAACATTAAAAAAACAAAGGAAATGAAGAAAACAATAGAAAGGAAATAAACCTGAAATAAGAGCAGAAAATTGAAAACTGTCATAAAGAATGAAAAAAAGGAAAAAAGATATAAAAAGATAAAAAGAAAAGATATAAAAGAAAAGATAAAGAAAAAACGAAAGAAAGAAAAATGAAAGAAAGAAAAAAGAGAGAAAAAAGAAAGACAAAGAAAAGATATCAAAAAGTATAAAAAGGGAAAAAAATGGAAAATTTAAGTATCCCAAAACGTAATTTTCACGAACGAAGGAGAGGAGAGAGAGGCGAGAAAGAGGAGAGAGAGAGGACGAGAAATAGCGAGAGAGGAGAGTGAGAAGAGAGAGAGAGAGAGGAGAGGAGGGGGGAGAGAGAGGAGAGAGAGAGAGAGAGAGACGAGAGAGAGAGAGAGAGAGAGAGAGAGAAGAGAGAGTCCCCAAAAACAATGTCACGAACGAGAGAGAAAGAGAGAGAAAAAGCGAGAGAGAGAGAGAGAGGAAGAGAAGAGTGGAGAGAGAGATGAGAGAGAGGAGAAAGAGGGAGAGGGAGAGAGCACGTAAGAGAGAAAGAGAGAGAGAGAGAGAGAGGGGAGCGAGAAAAAAAAAAAAGAGAGAGAAATTCAAGGATACCTGCGGAAAATATAAATGGAGAAAAGAGAAAAACAGAAGATGGCAAAATCGGAAAAAGCGGAGTACGAGGGATCGCAGGAGGCGGTTTCTGTAAAAAATGATATCAATTTGCCTCTTTCTTTTCCTTGCAAAGTATTATTTGAACACTTAGGCTTGGGGGAGGAGGGTAGGAGTATTTCGCCGCTGATGGACTGAAACGAGAGGAGGAGGAAGAGGACGATGGAGGGGAGGGAGGAGGAGGAGGAGGTAGGAGGAGGAGGAAGGGGACGAGGAGGAGGAGGAGGGAGGAGGAGAAGAAGGAGGAGGAGAGGAGGCGGAGGAGGAGGAGGAGGAGGAGGAGGAGGAGGAGGAGGAGGAGGAGGAGGAAGGACGACGAGGAGAGGATCATATTAGGGAAGAAATGAATAGGGAATAATAATGATAAAAATTATAAGAAGCCGAAGGAGAAATGACCCAAAAACAAAACAAAAAAAAGGAAGTATATGAGTGAAATTTCCGAGAGACATAAGAAGAAAGAAAAAAGAAGCTACAAGGAAGCCGTGAGACCTACACGTGTTAGTTCCTGAGACTGAAGAGCAAAGAAAGAAAATAAAAGGAAGGAGGCTGGGAAGGAAGAATGAGTATAAAAAGAAAGTAAAAGGATGGTTTAAAAGACAAATCGATAATTTTTAATCTGTACCTTGGATGAGAGAAGAGAGATGAGAGCGGAGAGAGAGAGAGTAGAGACGAGAGAGAGAGGACAAGGGCAGAGAAGATGAGAGAGAGAGAGGCGGTGAGAGGAGAGAGAAGGAGAGAGAGACGAGAGAGAGAGAGAGAACGATGAGAGAGAGAGAGAGAGAGACTGGAGACGAGAGAGAGAGAGAGGAGGAGAGAGAATGAGAGAGAGAGATAGAGAGAGAGCAGATAGCCCTGCAGCACACCACTTCAAACATTATCGGAAGCCTCAATATTAACCATGAGAACAGCCTCTCCTTTAATGCCACAGCCAACCAACCCATTATGGAAAAACTTTTAACTTTTCCCAACTAACCAAGACACGATGAGTTAAGCTTCTCCTCCTCCTCCTCTTCTTCTTTATCCTCTTCTTTTTTATCCTCTTCCTCCTCCTCTTCTTCTTTATCCTCTTCCTCCTCCTTTTCTTCTTCTTCTTCTTCATCCTATACTTATGCTCCTCCTGCCTTCATCCTCTCTCCTCCAACATTTCCTCAACTTATGTTCCTCCTCTTCTCTTCCTCTTCTTTGTCCCCTGTTCCTGCTTTTCTGCTTCATTTCTTTCTTATCTTCTCCTCCTTCTCTTCTTCTTTACTCCTGTTTCTCCCTTTTTCTTATACTCATTATTTTATTCCTTATTCTCCTCTTGCCCTACTACTACTACTACTACTACTACTACTATTACTACTACTACTACCACTACTACTACTACTATACTAATTACTACGCTACTACTACTACGAATTACTACTACTACTACCACTATACTACTACTACTACACTACTACGACTACTACTACGACGACTTATACTACTACGTACTACTACTACACTACTACTACTACTACTTACTATACCCTACTACTACTACAATACTACTACTACTAACTACTACTATACTAATACTACTCATACTACTACTTACGGACACTCATACTACTATACTACTAATACTATACTACTACTACTACTACTACTACTACTTTACTACTACTACTACTACTACACTACTAATACTTCTACTACTACTAATACTACTACTAATACTACTACTACATAATACACTACTACTACTCTAATAATACTACTACTACTAACTACTAATAATAATAAATATAATAATATTTTTTTTTCAAATCTGCAGATACCTCCACCGCTTGTTTATTCGGACTCACTAACTGGAGGCCAGCAGCCCCAACTCTGATTCGCTACTGACTTGGCATCCAACAATAGGCTACAACTACTTATCCACTACTTACTCGTGCTCCTCCGTCATTCTTACACCCTAATAAGCCGCTCTCCACCACAGTGCCTGGTAGTTCAGGCCATCTAAATCGATTGGTTGTAGGAGGGGCGGAGTATCTCGTACCCGAGACATTAGGACGGGCAGACCCTGAGCAGGGAGAAGGAGAGAGAGACGGCACCTCATCCAGGCGACAACGTAGCTCCTTGGCTGGTGATTCTTTTCTGCCATTACACGGCTAGTCTGAAATAGAAAGCACTGGCCTTGGGGCCCATCCCGCCTGACGTAGTGAAGACAGGGTGTGAAGCTGCCTGGTCGACATTCGGATCCATCTCCATAAAAACTCCGGATTTTCCCGTTCATTCTTTGGTGAGCAGCTTTCCAGGAGATTCTTTCTGGTGGCATGCGAGCCATTGGATCGAAAATGCTGATGTCCCTGAACGACTCTCTGTCCTGGTCCAAGAAACCACGACGCATTACGGCTCACTCGGGCCTCGTTAGTGGTGTTGCGCGTCCTAGAACATAAGAAACATAAGAAAATAGGAAGATACAAGAGGCCCGCGAGGGCATACCACGTGGTAGTCCTTGTTCAACCAAACACTACCTATATCCCGTCATCCCCATCCATGAACCTATCCAGTCTCCTTCTAAAAGTCCCCAATGACTCAGCACAACTACACACTGTCTACTGAGACCATTCCATCATTCACAACCCTATTTGGAGCCAAGTTCTTCTTATTTCCTTTCCAAAATCTACGCTGTGTTCCAGCTGAATCCGTACTCTTGTTCTACCCGGGTTAAAAGCCGTAAGAAAACTTTCCTCCCTCTCCTTTATAAATCCCTTTAGCCACTTAAAAAACTCTATCAGATCACCCCTTACTCGCGTCTCTCGAGTGAGTGGAATTTTATAACTCCAAAATCCCTTTCAAACTAAAGTTACGCATCCTTGTATCATTTGGTTACCTTCTCGCACTTTTCTAACAACACTATACAATCCTGTAATATGGAGACCAAAATACTGAGATTGCATAGTCTAGGTGAGGCCTGACTAGAGGCCAGATTAAAGCTTTAGAATAACTCGCACTTTCTACTTTTAACACTTCTGGTAATGAATCATAATACTCTATTAGCTCTATTGTTGGCCTCAATAAATTGTTTCCTTAGGTCGGAGGTCTGGGCTCACCCTCACTCCAAGATTTTCTTTTCACCCTTCTGACTTTCAGCGATACATTGATTATTGCCTCCAGTACTGCACGTGTTCGCCATTCAGGGGAGGAGAGTTGGTTCGGTGGTGGACGTCGCGGCACCCTCTGAGCATGCGTGGCCGTCAAAATCTCTAAACCCTCAATCGTGTCGATGCACACGACATCCCCTTTTTACATGTCATCGTATGGCTCGCGAGCGTTTGGATCTCCACATACAACAGGTTTTGGGGGAAGCCCCTCCACTAGGCCAGCGGACCCTCAGAGCAACGGCATCTACGAATTTCTTGTTGTTGAGGCGAAGCCTTTCTTAGCTCTGATAGGCAAGCATGTTAGCCGAGTTGGACGCTCCCCGATCTGTGCAAGTGAAATTCTTCACGGTTTGCGAATTGGCATGACGTTCTTTTAGGTGTTCCACTCTTCCACTGTGCATTTCTTGTCTGTTTAGACGTGGATTTCTGTAGCTCCAAAACCGAATGTATGTGTCCAGTTTCCCCTTGGTCCTGAACATGATTTTTCGGTGAGGGGCCTGTGAGGTGGATGGATCTCGGTTTCTTCCTCAGCCATTTTTCAGGGGGATTGCGTGATCCCCATCCACCCAGTTCGTGGTGGAAGGACAGCAGCGCACCTCACGTTCATCCTATGATGAAATAGTTTTTAGCATTGTGGTAGGAAGGTTTTCTGAGGATTCTTACACCGGTCGAGGAGATGGCTGGATGCCTGGGAGGGGCGCCTTGACGAAGCTCCATCGATGTTGTAGGCCAAGTGTGAATGATGAGTAGGATGCGTGTGGTTCTGTCTGCTATGTCAGACAAGACGCCCAACCTCTATAATACTCTATACTACTACTACTACTACTACTCACTACACTACTACTACACTACTACTACTACTACTACTCACGATTAATTTCTTCTTACTTCTCATTACATAAGAAATATGGTCATCCAAAAATATGGAGACTCAAACGGAACTGCATAGTCTAGGTGAGGCACCGGAATAGAGCCGATAAGCTTTAGAATAACTTCGCACTTCTACTTTTAACACTAGTACTTAACTACTTGTAAGAAAATAAGGAGCTTACAAGTAGGCCGCAGGTGAGGCCTACACCGAGGTAGTTCCTGTTACCTAACACTTACTACATCACAATTCATCCCATCCATGAACCTATCTATCCCTTTAAAGCTCCCAAATGACTTGCACTAATACCTGTATAATGAGACCATTCCATTCATTCACCACCCTACTTGTGAACAGTTTTTCCTTATTTCCTTTCTAAATCTACGCTTTTCCAGCTGAATCCGTTACTTCTTGTTAGGCTCTGGTTAATAGCCGTAAGAACTTTTCCTAACATCTCCCTTAAATCTCATTCTATACTCCTCTTTTCTCTCTTCTTCTCTCTATCTTCTGGTTTTTTCTCGCGTATTCTTCATAGCTCTCGTTAATAAATCCCTCACAAAATATAATTATTTCACTTAATTTTCTTCTTACTAAAACATGAAACCATCATACATGTCCTACTTTTTTTATCACTAATGGGACATTATGATCCTATTTCATTACTTTGTCTTAATAATCTTTCAATCTTCCTTCTCTGCTGCCTCTCACATTTTCACTAGGCTACGCTCTCTCCGCTTCTGTTCCACTAATCAATCATCACTCCTACTCCTCATTCATCGTACTATTCCTCAGCCTACCTACCACTTCATTCACTGCCTCCCCCATAATCCTCCTCACCCCTCCTCCCTCCCTCCCCCCCCTCCTCCTGACCCTCTTCCCTCCTCCTCCTCCTACTCCTCCTCCTCCTCCTCTCCGCCTCTCCTATGGAGAGAAACTCCATTACCAGGAACAGTAAACATGTATGCAGGAAACTCGAAAGGGAATAGTGACTGGTAATAGGAGAGAGAACAGTAGACGAAATATCAACGTTTTGCTGAAACTTGACCCAGCAAAAATTCCGTGGGGGTGCGACGAAATCTCGCACGCAATACTCGCGAATGTCATAGTCAACTTGTCGCTCCCATTTTTTTAAAAAAAAAAAGAAATTTATTTTCAATTAAATCGCGTAAAGTGAAAAAAATGTTCATAGTATGTGGAAATTAGCTAATGTTACACCGAGTATAAATAAAGGGAGTAAGAGCATGGCAAAGTAATTATCGCCCAATTAGTCTAACGTTCCGTGATTGTTAATATTGAGAATAATAAAGCGGGATAAAATAGGGTCTTACTCGATGAAAATGAAACTCTATACTAAACTCCCAGCATGGATTTAGAAATAAGAGATCCTGCGTAACAAACCTACTGGATTTTTTTTTAATCATTTATTCAAACTGGAGCGCTAAAATTCCCCGGATGTAATATACCTGGATTTTCAGAAAGCCTTCGATACAGTTCCACCATAAGCGACTGTGACCAAGCTAAGGGCACATTGGCAT
>JACEEZ010012596.1:0-14120 GCA_016584305.1 Chionoecetes opilio | reverse complement strand
CACGTTCCAGTGGCCCCCCACCCAGGAGATCAAGTGTGAAAGGGTGTCCCACTCCAGAGCTCACACAGCCCAGTCGCCGTGTACATGTGGACCAGAAAGCTGGACTGACTGGCAAAGAACTGAACACCCTGGAAATCCTATCAGTACTGCCTGAAAGGTGTACTTCAAACTCTACTACGACATCAAGGTTCACCACAGACTAGAGGACGGCCCCAAGCACATCCTCACGCAGCTCAGAGTGATGGGGTCGCAGCCCAAGAAGGTCCAAACAGCTGTGACCTTCTACGTGCGGACAGGAGCATGGTTCGCACACTCAGAATGTGTCCTCCTCTCGCTGATGGTGAGTCAGAGTGAGGACGACTGCAGGTTCGCTGTGACCCAGATTTTGAAGCTGAGGGCTGGCGAGGAGTATGGGGACACCAATGTAAGACCTCGCATCACACCCAAGCTGAACTTGTCAGCCACCAGCTTGCAGACACTGATCAGCTGGCAGCCTGGCCAGGTGCACGAGCCGGCATTCACCTGTTCACTGTCCGGGGATCAGATCCAGGAGATCTTGGTCAAGCCGTACGAGGTTCCGGAGTTCTCTATCCACACTCAGAGCACCGAAAGAGTCGTGAAGCAGGTGGCAGGATTTCCTTAGGATTTCCTTAATTTTTGGGTTTCCTTAGAAATTTCCTTCTCAGGCCTAAATTTACTTCAAATAATGAAATTTCCTTGAAAGTGGAAACACTGGTTCACTGTAACATCAGGGTTGCCAGATAGTTGGGCGGGTTTATGGCCAAAATAACATAATATTATATATTGAGTATTTAAATTTAAATACAATGTATGTAAATACTCATAAAAGTATTTAAATACAGTATTTAAATACATGACAACCAATGTATTTATAAATACATTTATAAATACACAAATGTATTTAAATACGTATTTAAATACAATATGTATATGTATATGAGATATGAAAATTAAACTAACCTAACCCCACCTTTAGACTCACTAATATAACCTAACCTAACCTAATCCCACGCTTAACCTCCAAAACTAAACCCAAAAATCTGCCATTAAAAAATTTGTCCGCGACAAGGGAAGAACAGAGGAAATGCAGGTCACAAGAGGAAGAAGAGTGTGGCAGACGTACACACTTGTCTCGCCTCCCTATGAACAAGGCATTATATCCAAAGTAATGATTTGCGATGGAAGCTCATAGAGAGAATGTTTCCTAGAATTCAATAAGGTAAAAAAAACACCACGCCAAATTGTGTAGGGAATTTCGGTCCTAGTGTAAAAAATACCTATGTAGTCAGGTCTCAGAAAAGGACCGCCAGTCCTCGTCCCATTTTACCTGATCTTGATATTACAGGTGGCCTTTTTTTCATAGGCCAGGCCTTTGAACCAGCTGCTCCTGTAGAATAAAAAACCCACCCCAAAAGGGAAAACAGAAGAAACAAAACTACATACAAGCATGCAGTTCTATTGTCTATTTTCTCATACACCACATTCTTTCCAAACTCTTTCAGTCTCAATCATCCGCCCCTTGTCTCACCACACAGTCCCAGCAGCAAATAACTCCATTCTTTTCCTGTCCTTTTCCCAAACCCCTGAGGTCCACCTCATTCATTCACATCCCATTTCATTCAAAACCACACGCATCATTTCCATTATCTCCCCGATATACTTCGCAGATCTCATTTTTTTACTAGTAATCATTTTAACGCAAAATGTAAACACATCAAATCAACTTCATAGTTCTGAAAATCTATTACATATATAATATATAAATATAAAATATAGACTGATCTGTATATTTTTACTGTAACGTAATTATATGATGTGTTCATTTCAATGCTTAATAATTGCCTAACCACTATTTATAGCTTACAGAAAAAAGTATAGACTTATTTTGACCCCAGAGTATGTTCGACGAAATGTGCAATTTTTTTGTATAATTTCACAAAACCATTTCAATCGTACATGTTCGGCGAAATGACCCTCGAAGTTCGACCAAACAGTCCCAACCCAAAATGGCAAGTTCGACAAAAACAGTCCGACGAAACGCACCGTGTGATAGCCGCTCTAAGGAAATATATCCAACATAATGTTATACCTAATTTTTCTGACATATACTATGGTTATTTCCCCCCAAAATGCATAAATATGCCTAGCAAGCATAATTTGACTGCATCTGCGTTCAACAACAACACCATCTGCTTATGAGGCATACATAGCTCCGAGGCAAAGACGTAATCTGACACCAACCTTCCTTATCACCCTCCCGCCTTCTCAAGCACCAGTGTTTTAATTTATATTTTAGGAGTGTAACCATTCAAGTCATCCTATCAATTTAATTCCCACAACTGAAAAATTTGGTACTTCGAACCGGATAAACAACCCTTGATAACATCATGGCGGCGGCGGCTAATTATCCCACCTATCACGTATCTTATGTTGGCCATTCCATTGTCACTTGTGATTCACTCCGGCCAAGAAGCGAGCCGTTTCCGGGAGTGCACATGGACATATTTAGGAAGGGAGGTGCAAGGGCCGATAATTTTTTTGAATATTCAGAATTCAAACAAGCCCTAAACCCCCTACTTTACGATCTGGCTATCATCCTGATAGGAGGTAACGACATCAAGGAGGACACTAGTGTGGATGGTTTATTTGAGGATATGATGGTCATCCATCGGGCTTTTTCAGAAAAGGGAATCACTTGTGTCTTGTGCACAATAGAACCAAGAATTTACCCCCATCCTCACTTTGTCGAGGTCGAGCGCTACAAAAAGATCTCAAGGGCCATAAATAGGAAATTGCAGCGTGAGCTCAAAGGCCACATCATTTTGTTGAGCGGAAAAACCTTCCCGGTGGATCTGCGGGTCATGGACGGGATGCATCCAACCTTTGAAGGCAGACAACATATTTGGAACAAAGTGTCCAAAGCCATAAGGCATCATCATAGCATCTGGACACAAACCCAGCAGCCATTGCAAGAATTTCAGTTTTAACTCTTCATAACTAACAAGTTACTCATAATTCAACTTCTAAATTAACTATTTTGCAAATTGTATTCCATAAATTAAACATTTTGTCTGTCTCCATATTTATTAATTAGATTGGTGGCATTTTGGCCACAGTAAAAAAAATTGCAGGCCATAAAGGGCACTGCACTAAGTTACTGGGTCAAATTGATGTAGCTCTGGTGGATCATGTGGAATTTCACCAACTTAAAGTGTGGAAAGCACAGTTAGAGAAAAAGATAAGTATCATATCAAATCTATATGATACTCTAGTACATGAGGCGGAAGGTGATAAGTGGAAGCATTAATCTGTGATCAGGCTGATTTTGAAGATCGCTTACAAAATACCATCTTTAAGATCGATGATGTGATTGAAGAAAATAAGCCTAAGAACTTGAGCCTTAAGAGTGTCAAATTACCCATTATTCAGCTGCCTGAGTTTGAAGGTGATATAGCGGAGTGGGATTCCTTTTGGGACCAGTTTGAAAGTGGGACCAGTTCGAAAGTAATATCCATGTTAGATCAGAGTTGACTGCAGTGGATAAATTGAATTACCTAAAAGGTCAGATAAAGGGTGATGCTGGCAAGCTCATTTCAGGATTTCCTTCAGAAACCGCTAGCTATCAGTGTGCGGTAGATTTACTGAAGAAAACCTACGAGACCAGAGATAAAAAGTTGAGAAACCTTGCAAGAAAATTGATTAATATCAAAGTACCCTCTCATAGTTTTCAATCTCTGTCTGAATTTAGAGCAGAGTTAGAGAGTAACTTGAAGAGAGCAGAAAATGCAGGTTGTAATTTAGAAGAATCTAGTTGGTTGCTGTCCACTTCCCGGTAGATAAATGTGCCAACCTAACTGTTGATCAAGTTCATTTAAAGTCAAAAAAGGATTATCCTTCCCGTTGAAGACATTAGAACTAGTCTCTTAGACATTATAAATAATTTACAATCCAAAGGGTTACAAAAGGATAAAAAGGGGAAAGAGAGAAAAAAGGATGAAAGACCTTCCTTGCCCTCTAAATATGAGGCAACATTTTTTGCAATTCAAGAAGGTACAGGAGCCTGTAGAGATTCAGGCAGAGTTCCACACCAACCAATTAATCCTAACTCACAATTCCCAGGCAGAGTTTTACATCAACCAATTAATCCTAACTCACAATTTAAATGTATTCTGTGTGAAGGGCTCCACAAAGCCACTAATTGCAAAAATTATGAGGGCCGTGGTAACCGGCTAAAACGTATTAGAGAGTTAGGAAGATGTGAAAAATGTACTTGCCATCATAAGACAGAGGACTGTAGATTTAAATTACGCAGATGTCCTTCATGCTATAATGGATTCCATCATTCTTTGTTATGTGACGCGGGCCAACCAACTCGGAGAGTGGCACAGTATGTGTGTGCAGTGAGACCTACGGGTGCTCATGACAACTCAACAGCTCTACCCATAGGCTCAATACCCATCATTAGGGGTAAAATTGTCAAGGCTGCAAAAACTGTTTGATCAAGGATCACAGAGAACTTTTATCAGTAAAAATTTGTCTGATAGTTTAAATTTTAAATCTTGTGGCCAGGTGGACTTGAAAATTTCAGGATTTATAGGAGAAATAGAAACTAAGACCTATGATTTAGTGAATTTTACAGTCAGGTCTGGTTCTAAATATATAAGATTGAATGCTATTGTTCTGGAAAGTTTACCTAAAAATATCAGGATGGATATATGATATATATCCAATGCATGGATATATGCAATGGAAAAATTCATAAAATTCACGGCCTTTTCTGGGCGAGAAATGTCCCTCAAAAACTCACCCCAAACTACCTAGCGTGTCACCTCTTTATCTTTTTAAATGCCTTATCAAAGGTCACTTGACAGCAGAAGGGAAACACACACACACACACACACACACACACACACACTACATATCCTCCTCTATTTTTCCTACCGTGGTCAATTGTATCAACCGTGTATCACCCGCCCCTTCCCCCCCCTCTCTCTCTTCCATCCTTCTGTGACCTATTTGTAAATAGTTCTTCTCCATTAACTCTCTCTCTCTCTCTCTCTCTCTCTCTCTCCTCTTCTCTCTCCTCTCTTCTCTCTCTCTCCTTTTCTCTCTCTCCTCTCTCTCTCTCTCTCTCTCTCTCTCTCCTCTCTCTCTCTTCTTTCTCTTTCTCTCTTATTTTTTTTTTTCTCTCTCTCTCTCTCTCTCTCTCTCTCTCTCTTCTCCTCTCTCTCTCTCTCTCTCTCTCCCCCCTCCTTCCCCTCTCTCTCTCTCTTTTCTCTCTCTCTCTCTCTGTATTGTTTTTACCTCCTCCTCCTCTTCTTCCATTCACCCTCTTCTCCTCCTACCCTCTAATCCCTCTAATCTCTCTTTATTCTGACCGCGGAGACTTGACCCTATACCCCCCTACCCACCCCTCATCTCCTGCCCTCGATCGCTTACTTCCTCTTGTATGAACACTCAAATTCCTATTATAGGCAAGTGGTTGTTCTGTCTTATATATTTGTTTTATATTTCTTCTCCATTAACTTCTCTCTCTCTCTCTCTCTCTCTCTCTCTCTCTCTCTCTCTCTCTCTCTCTCTCTCTCTCTCTCTCTCTCTCTCTCTCTCTCTCTCTCTCCATCCTTCTGTAGATGGCAACAACTTAAATATATTAAACACGGGAGAACCAACACATTTCCATTCGCAGACGGGAACATTGACTGCTATTGACCTATCACTCTGCAGTCCACAGGTCGCCCTCGACTTCTCATGGGAGGTGGCCGATTCTCTTCGGGGAAGTGACCATTATCCCATACTACTTTAAAGCAGTGTCCTCGCCCCCTTCCCGATGTCTCCCCAAAAAGGGCCTCTCTCGTGCGACTGGAGGGCTTTCAAAAGGCTTGTGTTTTTGAACATCATATAGATGACTTTCCACCAATAGATGAGCCGATATATACTTTGTGTCTCGAATCCTTTTGCAGCCCTCGCTGATCATCCCCCGCCCGTCTGGATATTTCTCTCGCCGACCTGTTTTCCGTGGTGGACTCGGACTGACGGCAGCGAGGAGTCACTCCGGCCGTGCAGAGACGCAATACATCCGCGGCCCACTTCAGTGACCTAAAAATATCTTTTTCACAGTCAAGAGCTAGATACCGAACGGGTTATGAAAGAGGCTCCGATCACTCCTGCTTGGAGGCTTATATACTACGATCTTGCTTGAACCCCGGTGTCCAAGGTTTGGCAAAAGAGTGAGGAAATGAAGGGTAAGTTTTCCCATCCTCTCCCTCCGTTCTATCGATTAATGGAGAACCTGTGGCAGAATCCATTGGGAACATGTAGCATAGGAATTTGCTTCCCATTTTGTGTCGTGCGCAGACAGACCTTGCGTCTCCAAGTGGCTAGAGACAGACTGCGACAAAAACAGAGAGGCAAGATTTTTCCTCCAGAGGCGGGGAATCCGACAATGTTCTTTTTACACCTCGTGAGCTGTGTCAGTCATGAAGGTTTTTGCGGCTGACACTCCCCAGGCCAAGATGATGTATCATATGCGATCCTGTCATCTAAGTATGAGGCCTCTAGATTTCTTGTTGAGCGTCTATAATAGGACTGGATTGAAGGAACCTTCCCAAGTCCTGGGGTTGGCGGTGGTTGATCCCGATCCCTAACCTGGGAAGGACCACTCCCTACCGACGAATTTCCGGCCCATATCCCTAACTTCATGTGTGTGTAAAGTTATTCGAAACATGGTAAATAGTCGACTTGTAATGGTTTTTGGAACGGGAAACTTTTTTCTCGCCGTTCTCAGTGTGGATTCCCGAAGCATCACTCTACTACGGAAAAGCGCTATTCCTTAGAGGTCATCCATAATGCGGGGCCATTCGCCTCTCAGACAAAACTATGTGACCATATTTTCGACCTTGAAAAGGCTTACACCGGCTTTGAGACACGGTATATTGGCAATCTCTGTATGATTTCGGGGCTAAGAGATCGTTTGCCTGTGTTCCTCCAGAGTTTCCTAGCCAACCGGGTCTTAGAGTTCGGTTGGCACATACTGTCCTTCTGAACACCCGCTTTCCCAGGTGCTCCCACCAAGGTAGCGTCTTGAGTGTAGCTCTGTTTCGCGTGCCATCAATGGTATTGTTGATGTCCTGCCAGAGTGGATGTTAGTCATTATAGCGTGGATGATTTATCAATCTCTTTTGCTGCTTCCAATCCAGGATGTCGGTTGGCAGAGAGAAACTTCAACTTTGCTATTGATAAAGTTTGTGAATGGACGACGAATCGTGCTCCAGGTTTTCTCCACCGGAACTGTAAGCGGTTCATTTTGGCAGAACCCCTGGTTCATCCACGACCAGACCGGTATCTTTACGATAAGAGATTACCATGTAGGGAATAGCCCCGGTTTTAGGACCATTTTTGACAATAGACTGACTTGGGTACCCACCTTCGTGCTCTCAAGACTGACTGTCTCCGGACCAGGATCTTACTGAAAGTCCCTCAAAAAGGAAAGGCACACCAGCTGGGGGGCTGATCGCGCTACACTCCTCTATCTTCACCGCTCACTTATCCTTTCGAAGCTTGATATGGATGTGAAGTGTACTCCTCTTGCCATCAACCCACTCGACTGCGGATGTTGGATTCCGGTACATCATGCTGGTGTCCGTCTGGCAACCGGGGCGTTCAGGTCATCTCCCTCCCAAGTCTATTGGTGATGCTGTGTCCTCCCATTAGATCTTCAACGCTAGTCCCTTCTTTTAATTGTTGGTATCGCCTCCAACGCTCCTGACTCCAATGCGTGCCGTGCTGTGTCTTTGTGGATTCAGGTATCGCAACTTTACCATGGCGAAGAAGCTTACCAAAGCCCTTGGTTTTCCGATTGACAGCTATTATGGAGACGCTATCCTTCCCTGCTTACGGATCTGGGGCCCGCATAGGCCTCGACAGTCGTCCTGGCTTTCTCCAGAGTGGTCCTTCTGCAAAAGCCCTTCCGCTCTTCAAAAGGGTCCTTTACTCCTCATGCTGAGTGTGCACCATTTTTTAGACCACTTTTGCACCACATCTATAGTTCGTCCTGTCTTTACTGGATGGTTCCAAATCGACGAGGATTGATTACGGTTTCGTATTCTCCCCTCGTTTAACAAAGGCCGTCAGCCTTCCAAGTTTTTTCATCTGTTTTTACGGCTGAAATAAGTGGCTATTTTATATGCTCACTCATGGCTATTTTTACTCTTCCGGATGTCTCTTTTACAATTTTTAGTGATTCTTGTAGTGCTCTTCAATCCTATGTAATTTTTAACTCCCCATTTGCTGTCAATGCCATCCTGGAAATGGCTTTATCTGCTCACGAGCGAGGCCGGACGGTCCCTTTTGTTGGGTACCCGGCACATGTAGGTGTTGCCGTAATGAGGAGGCTGATGCCTTGGCAAAAGCTGCAGCTAGAAGACCAGCTCTATCACATTTTGCAGTGGCCGGCTACGGACCTGCGCTCGGCAATCCATAGATCAATTCACAACAGTTGGCAGGAACGTTGTATTCTATAGGGCAAACATAAACTGCGCACCATCCGCCAAAGTATCGAGGACCTGGATCCTACTGCGGTCTCTCCGGGATGGAGACTGCCTTGGCACGATTGGCGTAATTGTCACACTCACAACGACCCACTCAGGGGTTCTCATGGGGGTGGGGGGCCACCTCCTTACTGTGATGATTGTTTGGTCCCCTTAACTTGTGCGGCCCTTGCTGTCGGTCTCCACCATCCTTGGGAACCTACGTGGTGGCAATTTTTGTCCCGGTGTCGCGGGTCGGCACGGTGCTTACCGTCTCTCCCTGGCATTGGTAGAGAGGTGTTTTCTCTCCGGACATGAATTCCATACCTTTATTGAGAAGGCTGGCCTTCTCAACAAGTTATGATGTTTTTTAATATTCCACTTTATAGTGTTTTTAATGTACTCTTGTTCTTTTTATGTATTTCGTTATTTTTAAATTTTTTGATTCTATCTTAAATTTAGTTTTTTAGTTTTACTTTTCATGTATCTTTGTAAGGCAGGCGTCCAATAACCCCGCAGTTGCGGGCGCCTTACAACTATAATCCATCAATAAATCATCCATCCTTCTGTGACCTATTTAGAACATAAGAAATAAGGAAAGCTTACAAGAGTCCGCAGGCCTACACGTGGTAGTTCCTGTCACTTTAACATCCACCTTTCATCCCCATCCATGAACCTATCCAGCCCTCTTAAAGGCTCCCTAATGACTCCGCCCTAACTACCTGTCTACTGCGTCATTCCATTTCATTCACTCAACCCTATTTTGTGAACCGTTTTTCCCTATTTCCTTCTAATCTACTAAACGCCTTCAGCTTGAATTTATTTGGTAATTGTTCTTCTCCATTACTTCTCTCTCTCTCCTCTCTCTCTCTCTCATGCCTTCCATCTCAGTTCGAGAGAGTAGAGAGAAAGAGAGAGAGAGAGAGAGAGAGAGAGCGAGGAGACAGAGAGAGAGAGAGAGAGAGGAGAGAGAGAGAGAGAGAGAGAGAGAGAGAGAGAGAAGAGAGAGAGAGAGAGAGAGAAAAAAAAAAAAATATGCAGGTGTGGTAATCTAAGGACCTTGATGAATTTCATACGTCTCCCTAATTAGCTTATGCCGCCCCCAGATTGTAAAAACCAAAAGTTTTCAAAGGCAACCCCAAATTGGGCGCATTTTGTTTATTCAGGTTTAATGAATCGTTTTAGCGTATACTGCCATATTGAATTTCCATAAATGACTCCATGTGCAGGGCAGCTTTACCCTCTCTTATAAGATTCCCCTAAGTGTTCAAGCAGACCGCCCTCCCTACCTGTTCGTAAGCCCAAAAGGGTATATAAGGAGGAACGTCCTCTGCCCAGTAAGCAGAACCCTATATCGTCGGCATCATGAACACTCGTGACAGTGCTGTTAGTTTTGAGAGGTCATATTGTCCTTATGCATGAAAACGGGTTTGCACCGCAAGATATCTGTGACGCGTTTGGGCATTGCCGCAACACCGTCAAGCAATGGACGATGAGATGGTAAGAAATTGGAAATTTAACTGACCTTCGTAATTAATTATTATGTGAATGTCCAGCATCAAGAACATCCTAACTAACGTTGAATTACTTACCTCCGCCAACGAGTTTGGAGGGGTTATGTTTTCCACCCCGATCTGTCTGTCTGTCTGTCTGTTTGTTAGTACAGGATCTCTCGAAAAGTTTGCAAATAATTTGGGACCAAACACGTAACCCAGCATTTGGTATAAGGAAGAACTGATTTTAATTTTGGATGACATCTATTGACCACTGTTTCATGGCAACCAATTGATGAAATATTGCGGCCGGAGTATGCGCTCATACTGCGTGCATATAGATATATATATATATATATATCGTATATATATATTATATATAATATATATAGTAATATATTATCTATATATATCTAGATATATATACGTATATTTGTGAAATATTCGGGCGGAGTATGCGCTCTACTTAGTGCCCCCCCCCTACTTATATGTTAATATCCATGCACAAGAACATGCACTAACATAACGTTAAGTAATTTATATATGTGATATCCATGCACTGTGCTAACCATGTCAAACGACAAATAGGCTATGAATTCGTGTTGTTTTCTTTTCAGCAAACAACTCGCTCACGCGTGACAAGTCAGGAGGATGACCAACGAATTCTCCAAAGCAATGCAGGAAACCCATCACAACAGCGGTGGGAGCTGAGGATCGGCTTCACCTCGATGTTTCGGTTAAAAACAGTGGCTCAGTGTACGTTTACGGTGAGTGCCGTGACACATTTCACCGTGTACCTGCCGTCAAGGAACGTTTACAGAGGGTAACCGCAGGTCGATTGGCTTTTTGCCCGTGACACGGAGAGAGGGATCTGAATTCTGGTCCAGGGACATCTCACAGATGAAGAAATTTTTCTGTCCCGCTCACTGACCACGGACGCCAGCACGTGTGGGCGAAAAAACAACACCAGGTAATAATAATAAATAATAATTTTTATATCCCCCCGGAGGCATACAAACAAAATAATGTAACCGCACCCCCTCTCTTAACTATAGAATTTACAATGCCTAAATACAATCGAAGTCATCAAGGTAACAGCACCATATAAATCAAGTATCTCTTTCTTTCCCTCATTCTAGATACGACAAGGAGAACCATTTAACGAGGAAGCACGTATCCACTGCATACCCTGCAGTGGGCCGTGACCGGTGCAACATGCGGGGGCTGGATGTCAATTCATGGACTAGGCGGATGTATTCCGATTGAGGGAGGTTCAATACAGACAAATACTGCAGTTCTGGAAAACGCCTTCCTCCCCTCATTACGGGAAGAAACTTTCCTTTCCCCCTGGCCCCCATCATTTTTGTCCACGACCGGTAGCCCGGTCCACACCGCCAGACGTGTCCAGGACATGGTTGGCCATGTCAGGAAACCCTGCAGCATCATGGAGTGGCCCAGCAAAGGGTGTGACTGCAAAACCCTAGAGCACGTCCTGGGCTATGAGCTTGTCAAACTCCTGGAACAGAAGGGTAGCGAAATTCCCCGACACTTGATGATCACATCAACAGGGAGTGGAGCTGTCCGACCAGACCATAGGTGGCACGCGAACCTTGTGGAAAATCCATGCCACATACGACTCCACCACTAATTGAAAAAGAGGGAGGCTGGTGACAAAATACTGACAGAAAACAGCAACAACAGCGACGTTACTAACTTCTTCTACTACTATACTACTACGTATTACTAATTAATACTACATAATACTACTATACAAATAATACTATGTCTACCAAAAAGAATGCAAAAGTTTCATTGTTAAAATATTTTGCCTTCTTAATGTGGTAAGAGATCATCGTGCGTGAGAATGGCTGATCTAAAAAAAATTTGTAGTTTTTTCGTAATCCTCAGCAACCAAGTATTTTTTGTATCTATCTCATCGTGAGTTTTAAAATCTCTAACACATTTTTTAACGTAATGTATACGTAGAATGTTAATTATGAAAACGAACTTGATGGCGTCACTTTCTCGCTCCTCCTCTCCTTTTTTTAATTTTTATTTTGAACAGTTACAAATCACACAGATTGCTTAATTAAAAGGTAGATAAGTTAAAGCACTAAATATTCAGGATCAGCTAAAGATATCCTCTGTCCTAGAGGTCATCTAACTCAAAGCTAGGCCTTATATCAGTTTATAATATACTAGCCGCAAAGCCGCCCTCCGGGCGGACTTTTTAGCTAGCTCCTGCGGAGGGCTATTTGTGGGCCATCGGCCCACCACCTGTGTTTGGTGGGCCTTCGGCCCACCAAACACAGACTCTCCAGATAGCCCCTTCTAACTTTCCTGAAATCATGGATGTAGAAATGTATGTATTAACGCCTTACCCATCACCACACACCCATTACCCATCAACCCCACCCATTCACTCACCCATTACCCATCACCACACACCCATTCACTCACCCATTACCCAATCCCCCCCACCTATTCCCTCACCCATCACCCCCCCACCCATTACCCACACCCCCCCCATTCACTCACCCATTAACCATCACCCTACATCAAGGTTTCCTCAATTCTCGCAACCCACATTTTTTTTCACAATTCTCGTTAATAGGCTACTAAAAAAAAAAAAAAAAAAAAAAAGATCGGATCATCTCATAAGCGGCTTAAAATGTCCCCCTGGTCGAGCTGGTTCCAAAACTGTGCCATATGATGGGATTGTGCCACGGGGGGGGGCACCTATCGCGGACACACACACACACACACACACACACACTTTCGCTTATATTATTATAGATAATATTTACAGTTGCACAGGTCAGTTACTACATAAAACCCCCGGGGATTTACGCACATAAAATATATAATATAATATATTATATCTATATATATATATATATAGAGAGGGGAAGAAAAGAGAGAAGAGGCGAGTGAGAGAGAGAGATAGAGAGAGACGAGAGAAGAGACAGTGAAAAGAGAGAGAAGGGGGGGAAAGAGATGAGAGAAGAGAAGAGGAAGAGGGGAGAGAGAGAGAGAGAGGAGGAGAGGGGAGAAGAGGATCGCGGTCAGAATAAAGTGAGATTAGAGGGATTAGAGGGTAGGAGGAGAAGAGGGTGAATGGAAGAGGAGGTACAAAAAATACAGAGAAAGAGAGAGAGGGGAAAAGAGAGAGAGAGAGAGAGAGAGGAGAGAGAGAGAGAGAGAGAGAGAGGGGAGAGAGAGAGAAGGGGCTATAATGAAAAAAGTGATCTTTAATCATTTTTGGGAAAGAAAATAAAGGGTACAATAATGTTTAAGAACACTATTTCAAATACGCATTTCTGAATGGGAGGTAAATCATATTGCGAGCAAAAAAATGCAAAATGCATCTCTCTCTCTCTCTCTCTCTCTCTCTCTCTCTCTCTTCTCTCTCTCTCCTTCTCTTTCTCTGTATTTTTTTTACCTCCTCTTCTTCCATTCACCCTCTTCTCCCCCCTACCCTCTAATCCCTCTAATCTCACTTTATTCTGACCGCGGAGACTTGACCCTATACCCCACAAACCCACCCCTCATCCCCTGCCCTCGATCGCTTTACTTCCTCGTCTATAACACTCAAATTCCAGCAGTTGATTTCTACCAAAAATTATTATGATAACTTGTTCCGTTATCGCCCCCCCCCCCTTCTCTCTCTCTCCGTCGTATCAGAGATACACAGCAGACATGTGTGTGTGTGTGTGGGTGTGTGTGTGTGTGTATGAAGGACCAAGAAATTAGGTTTCCTAGATCCAAACTTAAAGGAAACAGTGATTCAATTGATCTATTAATAGGAGCAGACCGAAACGGTAAAATAATAACTGGTCTAATTCAAGAACATGCTCCAGCTTCTTGAAAACAAAATCTGGACTGATACCCTTTGGCAAATTCCTTCTAGATTCATAGAAAGATCAATAAATCTAGAGTAGTCATGGTCTTAAAATGTCTGGCCAGAAGGTCATGCCCTAAATTAATTATTAGCGACAATGCTACAAAATTTTAAGTTAGGTTCCAACCTGCTTAGCCAAATTTTTAGAAGATGCGAGTGCAAGAAGAACAGAAGTTAAGG
>JACEEZ010012595.1:0-32304 GCA_016584305.1 Chionoecetes opilio | reverse complement strand
ACGGGGTTTGTACACATTTGACTGCCAGTGAGTCTTTCGGTCGTGCTGGCCATTCCTTTTGTTTGTAATGTTTCCTGTCCGCTCTAGAGTCCCACAAAGAAAGAAAACACATGTGCTTAGTGTAACCTAACTGGAGTCCTAGAAGCAAGGAGATTACCTTCAGGTCCCCACACAGATTCCACTGATGTTCTTCATATTTAACAGCAGATAACAGTCTTCATAGTTTCATAAGTTTCACTCATTTCATGGCCATGCGCAATTGGAACACTCGGAAGCTTATTTCCTTTATGCAGAAGAACGGCCTTTAGCGTGTTTTTTTCCTGAATCTATGAACACCCGCCACTCACATTTTATCATAAGTGTGAGACTCACAAAGTTGTTCCATGAGTGTGTCAACATCAAAGCAGTAACAGAGCTTGTGTTCCATCTTGAAGAAGCTTGAAAGTTCTTTATGTCTACGACGAAACGTGGTGATGAGAACTCCTTCTTGTAGCAAATTCCATTCCTTGAGACGAGATCCAAGGACTTCACTTTTCCCCTTTGGGGTAGATCTAGGTCCCTAGAAAGGTCATGTAACATTTCCTGACTGATGAATTTGGGCTCTCTGTTGTCTGCCATTTATTGAAAGTCTGTATCCAGGGGATTATCCTCCTCGTTCGAATCTGATTCACTTATAGCACTTGCAATTGGAACTTTTGGAACTGGGAGATCAGGACCATGTGGCACAGGCCTGATGGCAGAAGGTACGTCAGGATACCTGATTTTAGCTCGCGTTTTTACTGAATATCCTTTGATGTTAGTGAGGGCCAGAAGTAGCAGTCATACTGTGATCCTTTTGTTCACGCCAAACCATTGAGATGCCGAATGCCATGCCTGATGGCCGTTTGCCACGCATCCATTCATTCAAGTGGTTCACACAGGGTTGCATGCTACGTGAGGGGCCCACTTCTTATTTTGATCACCTATACGGCACTTGAAAAAATGCAGATAAGCTGCTTTAACATTCTTTGTAAGAGGTTTCTTCAGACTGTCAGGGGTAAAAATTCCACATATGTAACAAAAACTGTCCGATGCATTCACACAGTTACGGCGCTCCATCACAGCCCGGTACAAGGTACTATATACGGTAAACCAAGTAAAATTAGGACTCCACTAAATCAAACACATCATATCTGCAAAGAAAAATAAAATGTTTAAACATATGTCAGTAGCTGTACGATCAGTAGGTAACAATGTACTACACAGCCTGCTAACCTCTCGCCAATACGCAGCGCGCACACCCTCCCCTGCTCACTGCACAAACCACACTGACTCAAAAACACTGCACTGCCCTAAATAGGCTTGAGAAAAGAAAAGATTAAGAGTTTAAAAATGAAAACATTGGTGAAACCTATTTCTGCTGATTTTACCCATATTTTTTCATGAATTGCGCCTGGTTCTCAAAAACGGGACGTGATAAAGTTAATTGAACATTAGATTCGAGTTCAGCAGGGTCGATTTACCTATAATCAGCTTCATTTAATCCAGAACCATATCTTCGATTTTTTTTTGTCGACCAGTGTTATCTATACTTTTTTGTTGTTGTAGTTTGTCATATCTTTATTTCTCTCTTCTTTAGTCTTTGGGTTTTAATTTTCTCCCTCTCCTTCCTTTCATATTTCAGTTTGCATCCCATTACTTTCGTTCTTTAGATGTTCTTATACTTTCCTTTCCTTTCATCTAATATTTAAGCAGCCTCGGTTATCCTTTTCTTTACTGCCTCTGCACTTTTACTACACTATTCTTTCATGTATTTTACCATAGCTACTGCATTCATTTTCCCCCTTTTTTAATCTCGTTACGCTGGTATCATCTTCCGCCCTATTTATCTTCCTCCCTTGCTATTTTCCGTCCACCGTTTCTCCCTTCTTACGTATTAGATATCTTGGTGTTGTATGAAATAAGCGCGTTACTCTTGATTAGATGCATTTTCTCCATCAAATAACTGGCAGCGGCTTGGATAACTATGGGCGTAAGGAGAACAACGGAGACATCAGGGGCGTCAGGCGCACCAAGGGGGACGTAACCCTGACGCCGAGGGAGCAGTAACCAGGGTCTGGGATATGAAGGGCGGGAGGCGTGGAACACAGAGTGGGGGAAAGGTGTGTATAAAGGGAGAGAGAGAGAGAGAGAGAGAGAGAGGAAAAGAGAGAGAGAGAAGAGAGAGAGAGAGAGAGAGAGAGAGAGAGAGAGAAAGAGAGAGAGAGAGGAGAGAGAGAAGAGAGAGAGAGAGAGAGAGAGAGAGAGAGAGATGAGAGAGGAGAGAGAGAGAGAGAGAGAGAGAGAGAGAGATGAGAGAGAGAAGAGAGAGAGAGGAGAGAGAGAGAGAGAGGAGAGAGAGAGAGAGAGAGAGAGGAGAGAGAGAGAGAGAGAGAGAGAGAGAGAGAGAGAGGGGAGAGAGAGAGAGAGAGAGAGAGAGAGAGAGAGCGAGAGAGAGAGAGAGAGAGAAGAGAGGACGATGAGAGAGAGAGAGAAGAGAGAGAGAAAGGAGAGAGAGAGGGGAGAGAGAGAGAGAGAGAGATGAGAGAGAGAGAGAGAGAGAGAGAGAGAGAGAGAAGAGAGAGGGGAGAGAGAGAGAGAAGAAGAGAGAGAGATAGAGAGAAGAGAAGAGCGAAGAGGAGAGAGAGAGAGAGAGAGAGAGAGGAGAGAGAGAGAGAAGAGAGGAGAGAGAAGAGAGATGAGAGATAGCGAGAGAGAGAGAGACAGAGAGAGAGAGAGAAGAGGAAGAGAGAGAAGAGAGATATAGAAGAGAGAGAGAGAGAGATGAGAGAGAGAGAGAGAGAGAGAGAGCCAGAGCTAGGAAAGACGACGAGAGAGGAGAGAGAGAGAGATAGAGAGAGAGAGAGAGAGAGAGAGAGAGAGACTAGGGTGCCTCACTCATTGAACATCTGGTCAAATCATTTCAATGTAATTAACTAAGTCTGGAATACTAGCTACTGATATAACTGACCATTTGCAACCTTTTATTATATGTACGGAAAAATTAAAGAAGATATGAAGAAAAACCATTACTTACAGAAGCTACAAGGATGTTGATGCTGAAGAATTGTGAAAAACAACAGAGGGATTATTAAGGGAATGTCAGTTTAAATATGAGGCTAATGAAGATTTTACACAATGATTAAATATAATAACACTACAACTAGATAAACATATTCCATGGAAGACCATAACAATAACCAGAAACGACAAATGAAGCCTGGATTACACATGAATTAGAATTGCTTATTAAAGACAGACACAAACTTTACAAGAAATTTACAAGAAGGCCACTCACCTATGGTAATGAATATAGGAATTTAAGGATAGGGTTTAAATGCTAGATTGGGACTCTGCCAAGAAACATATTTACAAATTAAAACTTGGTACAGCCCCTTTGGTAATAGTAAAATGATGTGGAATAAAATTTAATGAACTTTTAAACTCTAAGCAGACTAAAAAAAAACGGACATTGATAAGCTATTGGTAAAGGGTGTGACTATATCACAGCCAAATGCAAGTGTGTGATGAAATTAATAAATATTTTACTAACCATTGGTCAACATTTGGATACTGCTCTACCTTGTTCCAGAAGTATCCCATCACAGTATTTGGGGGGTAACTTTCCCTGTATGAATCTGACCCCCAACAACTCCAGAGGAAGTGATAAAAATCATCAAAGAACTGAAAGAGTCTAGTCCCGGTTACGACAATATTCATCCCAAAGGTAATCAAATTATTTCCCCTGCAATATCCCCCATTCTATGTAAGCTGATCAATGAGTCGTTTCAGAGCGGCATATTCCCAAGCAACCTAAAAAAAACTGCTAAAATCATCCCTATTCATAAAGGTGGAGATAAACTACAGCCACATAACTACCGCCCAATATCACTATTATCTTACTTTAATAAAATAATAGAAAGAGTGATGTATGAGAGACTTATAAAAATTTCTTAGACACTAATAACATATTATAAAACAAACCATTTTGGCTTCCGCAAAAAGTTTCCACAAAAAGCGATTTTTAAAAACTCCTGAACGATATTTTGATTGAAAATGAAAAGGTAAATTCACAATGGCAGTATTCCTTGATTTAACAAAAGCCTTCGATACAATAAACCATTCTATATTACTTAAACAAATTGAATTCTATGGTATAAGAAACAGGACACTAAATTGGTTCGAAGTTATCTATCAGGGAGAAAACAGTTACTGAAATTAACGGTGTAAAATCACCCAAAATGAACAGGTATCAAGGGGAGTTCCTCAGGGCTCCACGCTCGGACCTCTTTTGTTTCTGTTATTTTTTAATGACATCACCAGTTCTTGTCACTATTAAATTTTTACTGTTCGCTGATGAACAACTCTTTAAACCATTGTGAGCCTGATCTGCACAACCCTTGAGAATCTGGTTAATTCAAGAACTAATAATGTAGCTAATTGAAATTATTAGCTAACAGACTTTAAATTTAATATTAACAAAACCCACTTCATTATATTTGCAGGGAATAAAAGTATTAGCCAACACACCCAGTAAAAAATTGGAAAACGTGATATTCAAAGATGTTCTTCAACAAATTTTTTAGGAATTATGATTGATGAAAAGTTATTATGGAAGGAGCATGTGAACTATTTTTATAGGAAAATTTACGAGGTCGTTAGGAATTATAATAAAATTTGAAATAAAAATCTGTTAAAAAAAAAACATTAATCATATGTATTACAGTTTGATATATCCATACTTACAATATTGTAAACTTATTTGGGGCTCAGGTTTAAAAAACTATATTACCCCGCCGTTATTACTGCTACAAAAAAGGGTCATTAGGATGATTTCAGGGGTAGGACGTTGGCATACACAGACAACTTATTCGTTGAACATGGTGTATTAAAAGTTCAGGATATTCATAAGCTAGAATTGTTAAGTTTGTATATCTTCAGCTAAGAACTCCCCAGTCATTGATTTTGTTAGAGTATCTAATGTTCAAATTTAATTTAAGGAACAATAACATGTTAAGACCTCCACGACCACGATCAGAAGCCAAAAAGGATTCGTAACATACGCAGGCTGTCTCGAATGGAATAAACTGCCCGAGTATCTCATGAATACAAAAAAACGTGTTTCTTTTAAGATAAAAACAAAAAAATTTCTTCCCAAACGGATGTATAATTTAATAATTCAGTTACTGTTTGATATCATGAGTAATATCTTTGTAATGAGTAAAAATGAGCTTAAATGGGGATTATGTTTGCTGCAGCCTTTAGTAATTGTATATACATGTTTATGTATGTTTTATATAAAAAAAAAAAAAAAATATATATAAATCTATATCAAAACAACAACAACAACAGTGATAATGTATATTAAGTATGTGGTGTATATGTTTTTTGTGTGTAATGTATAGTATTTTATGTGTGTGTAGTGTATGTGTATGTGAATGTATGTATATGTGTGTATTTGTTTTGCGTTGTGTGTATGTGTATGTATGTATATGTTTCATATATATGTGTATTTGTATGTGTACGTGGGGCGTACGTGTATATGTGTTTGTATGTATAAAATTTGTATATGTGTTTGTGTGTATGGTTTGGGTTTGTGATTATGTGAATATGCGTATACAATACTTCTAACTCTATGAAAAACCAGATATGAGTTTACAGTATGAATAGGTACGTATGTATTATATTAGATTAGGTGCCTAGGTAAATTTTTGAAATTTACGTAGATTATTTTTGGGAGCTCTTAAAAATGTTTACATTAAAAGAGCTCTGCCTTGATATTTGTGACATGTTAATTTTCATTTGGGTTAAAGATGGGCAAATAAACAATTTTGACTTTGACCTTTGACTTTTGACTTTTGAGAGAGAGAGAGAGAGAGAGAGAGAGAAGGGGAGAGAAGAGAGGAGAGAGAGAGAGAGAGAGAGAGGGGAGAGGAGAGGAGAGAGAGAGGAGAGAAGAGAGAGGAGAGAGAGAGAAGAGGAGAGAGAGAAGAGAGAGAGAGAGAGAGGAAAAAAGGGGAGAGAGAGAGGAGAGAGAGGAGAGAGGAGAGAGAGAGAGAGGGGGAAGGAGGAGGAGGGGAGGAGATGAGGGGAGAGAGAGAGGGGGGAGAGAAGGAGAGGGAAGAGGGAGAGAAAAAAAAATATAATATAAAATAAAATATATTAATATAAATGGGAGAGAGAGGAAAACGAAAATATAGTTCATCACGCGACAAAGATCCGGATCTACAAAAATCGCTTGTGATCCCTGTTTTTAACTCTATGGTTTGTGAGACATGGCCCCAAAATAGCGCTTGAAGAGATAAATCGATGTTTGGGGTAATAGTTCTTCGCAAATCATGGGGTATCGCGGGGGATATTAGTGTAAAATCAGCGTTTGCACCGTGGATGAATCGGCCTATTCCCCTGCTAGCCGTCAACGGGCCAACATGGGCTATAGGGGCATGTGGAAAAACGCAAACCCTAAAACCGATCCTTCTCGGGTTGTATCTGTAAGAGACAATCCGGCGTTGAGGGGGGCCCAAGGGGGCGTCCACAAGGCTCGGGGCGGGGCAAGTTAAGTTCTTGTCGAGAGCTGCTTGGTATGGGAAATGACCTTCATGGGATCGTGCGTGGTGCCCCCCGGGAGGGGCGTCGTGGGTGGGCGGCGCGCCCCCCCCGGCGTATGCCCCCCAATGATTGTTTTGATTACGTATAAGCAGAGCTGGCACAAAATCATTGAATGTATTTAAATACAAAAATACAAATACTGGGAAAAATTACCTATTTAAAAATCCCAAAATACTAAAACATTTTACGAAAATTTAAATACTAAATAATAAAAAAAATTGTTTTTAAAAATACATTTGTAAATACATTTAAATACCACACATTTTAAAATCCCAAAAATTTAATATCAAGTTTCGAAAGTATTCACTTATTTTTTTTTTTTTTAAATCCAGAGGGACAACATTTTTAAATCTAAATTTTCCCAAAATTTTTTTCTATTTGCATTAAGTTTTTCATTCCTTTGAGAATTCTATAAACCATCTACGACACTATGGAATCCACTCCGTGACATAATGTTCGAGTTGCATTAGTTTATTTAAAAGTTTGCACACACTTTCAACAATATGAAATTCTTGGTGCTAAACACAGTATAGAAATGGCTGGAGGAAGCACCGAATATTAGTGACTGATGAGAACAGAATCCAAGACACGCGAACAGTGTTTATAAGACAGCAGGACAGGAACTGAACTTGTCGTTAGTGCTCTACCCCCCTCCTGCGTCCCGCGACTCCCGCCAGCCCGTCGCCACCCACCACCTTTGCTCCACCTCCCTCCTCTCCATTCCCCAATATCCTTGCTGCGGTAGATGCTATAGATATGAATATGATAAGAAATTAGCACCGATAATTTGTTCCTTGGTCATTTTGTCAAAGGCAAATAAAATGTGTATTATCAGCTTACCTGGCTATTTAACTTAATCTACATATCTCTAGAAATGTCTGAAAAAAACTGGATTTCCTTAGGATTTCCTTAGATTTTGCATTTCCTTAGAAATTTCCTTTTCTGGCCTAAATTTCCTTAGAATAAGGCAATTTCCTTGAAAGTGGAAACATATATGGGTTTATGGCAAAATTTACTGAAAAAAAGTATTTAAATGTTGATAATATACGTATTAAAATACAATGTATTCTACTACTACTACTACTTCTACTACTACTATTACTAATATTACCACTACTACTACTACTACTACTACTACTACTACTACTACTATTACTACTACTACTACTACTACTACTACTACTACTACTACTACTACTACCACTACTACTACTACTACTACTACTACTAGGGTATTAAAGGAATGCAAGGAGGCTGTTAGTGAGTCGTTAGTGCACATTTTTAGGAAATCGGTTGAGATAGGCGATGTGCCATTATTGTGGAGGAAAGGAAATGTTGTTCCCATATTTAAGAAGGGAGACAGAGGACTAAAGTCAAATTATCGACCCGTAAGTCTAACATCAGTGGTGGGTAAATTATTGGAATCTATTATTGCAAAAAACATTAGAGAGCACCTAGATAAGCATAGTTTGATCAATGATTCACAACATGGATTCACCAAGGGTAGGTCATGTCTCACCAATTTATTGAGTTTTTATAGGAAAGTTTATGAGACGGCAGATAATGATAAGGCTTATGATATAATATATCTGGACTTTAGTAAGGCATTTGACAAAGTACCACACGAGCGACTCTTAAATAAGGTTAGGGCTCATGGTAGAGATGGGAAGGTTCTTCATTGGATCAGAGCTTGGCTAAGTAATAGGCAACAAAGGGTTACAATTAATTGTTCCAAATATGAATGGGGACTGGTGACAAGTGGAGTTCCACAAGGGTCTGTTTTGGGCCCTTTACTATTTTTGATTTACATCAACGACTTGGATAATGGGATTAGCAGTGAATTCAGCAAGTTTGCTGATGATACTAAGTTAGGTAGGATTATTGGATCACAGTCTGACGTAAACATATTGCAGGGAGACTTAGATAAACTTAACGAGTGGGCAGTCAGATGGCAGATGGAATTTAATATTGAAAAATGTAGCGTTATGAATGTTGGTAGAAAAAACCCTGGTAATAGATACACCATAAGCAATGTATCGCTGAAAAGATCAGAAGGTGAAAAAGATCTTGTAGTGAGGGTGAGCCCAGACCTCCGACCTAGGAAACAATGTATTGAGGCCAGAAATAGAGCTAATAGAGTATTAGGATTCATTACCAGAAGTGTTAAAAGTAGAAGTGCGGAAGTTATTCTAAAGCTTTATCTGGCTCTAGTCAGGCCTCACCTAGACTATGCAGTTCAGTTTTGGTCTCCATATTACAGGATGGATATAGTGTTGTTAGAAAAAGTGCAGAGAAGGATGACCAAAATGATACAAGGGATGCGTAACTTTAGTTATGAGAGAAGATTGAAGTTATTAAAATTACACTCACTCGAGAGACGCAGAGTAAGGGGCGATCTGATAGAAGTTTTTAAGTGGATAAAGGGATTTAATAAAGGAGTGGTAGGAAAAGTTCTTACGGCTTTTAACCAGGGTAGAACAAGAAGTAACGGATTCAAGCTGGAAAAGCGTAGATTTAGAAAGGAAATAGGGAAAATCTGGTTCACAAATAGGGTGGTGAGTGAATGGAATGGTCTCAGTAGACAGGTAGTTAGTGCTGAGTCATTGGGGAGCTTTAAAGGGGAGCTGGTTAGGTTCATGGATGGGGATGAAAGGTGGATGTAGGTAGTGTTAGGTGACAGGAACTACCACGTGTAGGCCTCGCGGCCTCTTGTAGCTTCCTCATTTTCTTATGTTCCTATGTACTACTACTACTACTACTACTACTACTACTACTGCACTACTACTGTACTACTACTACTACTACTACTACTACTACTACTACTACTACTACTACTACTACTACTACTACTACTACTACTACTACCGTATATAACACTTTAGTTGCCAGCTGCAATAATGTCGCCTGCCGCCAAATATTACGAATTATAGCATCACTAGTGATTTTTATATGCCACTGAAGATGATATACAGTAGTTTACATATATCATGACTGTGTAATCTCCCCTGTTTCAGCTTTATTTTATGTTTTTTATCTGCAACTATTATACACGGCTTCAAATTTCACAACTCGTTTTTTTTGACACTTAGAAAATAAACACTAGCTGGCAACATTAGTGTAGCTCCGGTACCAACGTCGCCACTCGGTTTTATATTTGTAATTTATTCATTAATAACCATACTATGCACAGATGAAGACACAAAGATGAAGACNTAAAGATTTAATAAAGGAGAGGTAGGAAAAGTTCTACGGCTTTTAACCAGGGTAGAACAGAAGTACGGATTCAAGCTAAAGCGTAGATTTAGAAAGGATAGGGAAAAATTGGTTCACAAATAGGGTGGTGAACGAATGGAATGGTCTCAGTAGACAGGTAGTTAGTGCTGAGTCATTGGGGAGCTTTAAAGGAGAGCTGGATAGGTTCATGGATGGGGATGAAAGGTGGATGTAGGTAGTGTTAGGTGACAGGAACTACCACGTGTAGGCCTCGCGGCCTCTTGTAGCTTCCTTATTTTCTTATGTTCTTATGTTCTTATGTTCAGTAAGACGCCTTAATCGGCGAAGGACAAGCGAGCTCAAGAAACCCGCCGCACGTGCGCACGTGCGGCGTCACCCTGAGTTTGACCTGTGTGACATTGCTAAGTGTGTGGTCTTAACCACACACCAAATTTCAACTTAGTCGATACAGCCGTATCTCAGCTATAGCAAGATAACGTTGTCTGACACCCCTCACGCGGCACGCGCCACACGCCATGCTGACCCCTCACGTGAGACAAAACATGTCAACACAAATAGGGATTGAATGGGGCTATCAGATGGCGAAGACCGCTTGTCAATCGGAAGCGGGATTCCAAAGATATAAGCTTCTGAAAAGCGTGACGGTCGGGTCGGGCCGGGCCGGGTCGGCCGCTTAAGTGAGAAAAATCCCGTATCCACCGAGGACTCACGAGCGCTTCGCGCTAGCTCGTAATGAATGCTATTTGCTATTGAAAACATGCATTACCATATATGTACACATACAATACTCACATACTTACTGTATGTCATGCAGTGTCTTCCTCATATATATATATATATATATATATATATATATATATATATATATATATATATTATATATATTTTATATATATACACATCAAGATACGTGTGACCCTACTATGTACATTTACATCCATACATATATCCCCTAAGTAATATATCTACATAAATGTATATGCAAGTGTCAATGCACTCAGGTACATGTAGATGCAAGTGTCAATGCACTCAGGTACATGTAGATGCAAGTGTCAATGCACTCAGGTACATAATGTAGATGCAAGTGTCAATGCACTCAGGTACATGTAGATGCAAGTGTCAATGCACTCAGGTACATGTAGATGCAAGTGTCAATGCACTCAGGTACATGTAGATGCAAGTGTCAATGCACTCAGGTACATACATGTAGATGCAAGTGTCAATGCACTCAGGTACATACATGTAGATGCAAGTGTCAATGCACTCAGGTACATACATGTAGATGCAAGTGTCAATGCACTCAGGTACATGTAGATGCAAGTGTCAATGCACTCAGGTACATGTAGATGCAAGTGTCAATGCACTCAGGTACATACATGTAGATGCAAGTGTCAATGCACTCAGGTACATACTGTAGATGCAAGTGTCAATGCACTCAGTACTGTTAATGAAAGTGTGAATGCAAGTGTCAATGCACTCAGGTACATACATGTAGATGCAAGTGTCAATGCACTCAGGTACATACATGTATATGCAAGTGTCAATGCACTCAGGTACATACATGTATATGCAAGTGTCAATGCACTCAGGTACATACATGTATATGCATGTGTCAATGCACTCAGGTACATACATGTATATGCAAGTGTCAATGCACTCAGGTACATACATGTATATGCAAATGTCAATGCACTCAGGTACATACATGTATATGCAAGTGTCAATGCACTCAGGTACATACATGTATATGCATGTGTCAATGCACTCAGGTACATAGTCGTGCTTCATCAAACACCTACACTCCTAAATGTGCCACCTTATACACATCTATGATATGAACTTATAAATATCTATACACATATACACACATACACACACATATATACATATGCATACCCAAAGACTTTGGCATAACAATACACATACTCATACATACACATACATATATACATATACATGCATACATATACATATAGACACATACATATGCACATATACATACACACATACATATACAAAATAAAGATTTTTAATGATTTGTATGGAACTATAGATAGTTTGGAATTAGTTTTTATTTTACCTTTAATTTGAAACCTACTCGATTATTACAATTTCTAATGCTTTCGGGAAGTTGATTCCCTTGCCGGTCACCCTATGAAGAACACTGTTTTGAGCACGTGAGGTTCTGCAGTAAGGAATTCGGAGATTGTCTGGTCTTCTAGTTGCAAAATTTTGTGATATCTGAAATCCACAATTGATGAAAAATGTATTCACAGCGTTGTCAACAAATAAACATGTTTGTAGCTGGATGATGTCAGGTAGTTTTAATAACTTGTGCTCTCGAAACAGGGGAGTTGTATGCTCAGAGCGACTATTGTAGGTCATAACTCGTAGTAACTTGTTTTTGTGCAAGAAAGAGGCTATCTGTGTAGGTTTTACAGGCGAGAGAGAGAGAGAGAGAGAGAGAGAGAGAGAGAGAGAGAGAGAGAGAGAGAGAGAGAGAGAGAGAGAGAGAGAGTAAAGGGAACGGGTAGAGCTGGTGTGGTTGTTAACCCAAAAAAATTAACAGTAAATGGAAAAGTCATGAAATGGGGAAAATTGCAAATTCTGAAACTTCAACTCTCTCTCTCTCTCTCTCTCTCTCTCTCTCTCTCTCTCTCTCTCTCTCTCTCTCTCTCTCTCTCTCTCTCTCTCTCTCTCTCTCTCTCTCTCTCTCTCTCTCTCTCTCTCTCTCTCTCTCATTTACTTCCGCATATGAATAGTATTATTTTTCTTCTTTTACTAACACACACCCACAAAAGATGATGCGGAAGTCAGAGATTGATTGATTTAATGCCAAGAAAAGGGGAATGTGCCAGACAAGTCAGAGAGAACTATGACCAAAACAAAAGCGTAGCAGTTCTGAGGAGGAGGAGGAGGAGGAGGAGGAGGAGGAGGAGGGATGTAGTGTAGTGTCTGTACTACTCCTCCCCCTCCTCCTCCTCCTAGCATATTCATGACCCAGGCGGCTCAGAACACTCACTGCAGTAGACATGGTCACCACCACCATGGACACGACTTCCTCCTAGTGTGTGTGTGTGTGTGTGTGTGTGTGGTCCGAGCTAGCTTTACCCAAAGATCGGTCTTTATAAGTTCCAAGTTCTTTCTGCGAGGGTAACGGTTAGCGGTCACGTGTCCAGCGTGTAAGCAAGGCCGAGGTGGAGTGTCCTTATATCGCTTTATAGGAATGCGAAACCCTGATTGGTGGAGGCCGTAACCCCGCAGCCAATCCCAGGCCGGGATTACTCAAGGGAAGGCGGCGGCGGGTGAGGTTGGAGTTGAGGGGCGAGGGAAAGATGCTTGCAGTAACACTCTACATAAGAGTCATTATTCTGTACTATGAAGGTGTTGGTGCGGCCAGCATATTGGAACCAATGAGGTTGGAGTTGAGGGGCAAGGAAAAGACGCTCCATAAGAGTCATTATTCAGTATTTACTCATGTATATTGTTCCTTAACGACCACGAGGGTGAACCTCCAAGCTACGATACCTAGGACGGCGTTTCTTTCTTTAATACAGCCAGCCCTGGTCAAATGACGCGAGAGGTGTGAGTAAGGATCTGACGGAATGTCTAACCCACAGTCTCCACAGATGATGAACACAAAGCCACAGAAGCGAAGGGCTTTGTCCCAGGAACATGAAGAGGATCTTGGCCCAGTGATCAAGAAGCGTAAGCCTACACTTAGTACCGAGTCCCCGGTGGCTAGGAAGAGGCCGCGGTGTGGCGGCGAGCCCGTCAAGGAGACAGCCGCCGACTCCTTGGAGAGGGAGTTGTACGAGTTGTTTCAACAACAGCCGTCGTCGGCCTCTGGGACTGATTGTTCGTCTTGGACACCGAAGAGGCAGACGAAACAACGCGTGAAAAGTCCATTACATCTTCACAAATTAGTCAAGAAACAGACAAAACGCGCCGGTAAAACTAGACACGATCGGCAGACAAAGCCACGCAAAAACACGCGATTGTCGCCGCGTCGCAACGCCCAGCCAAAGACTGGCGTGGACAGGAAGGTGAAGGCAACAAGCCAGGTGTCCGTCAAGGAGCGGAGCGCCATGCTTCATCTGCATCAACATGACGTCCGCCTCCTGCAGCAGCGCGAGGTGGAAGCCATGAGTAACCTGTACTGCCAAGACTTAGGCGCCGGCACGTACGGCTCGTGTTGTCTCGTGCGGGATCCAGACACACACGACGAACTCGTTGTTAAAAAGTTTTGTAGTAATGCGTTGGACGGGTTGGTGGACGAGGCGATCAACCTGCAGGCAGCGCGTGTGCTCGGCGTGCAGCGGCTCTTCGGCGTCTGTGTCAAGACGCGACAGCTGGTCACGTATTACGCCGGCAACACTGCCAACGCGTTCTTCAAGGGGCCTGCACCGTTTGTAGACATCATTAAGGTGTTTCTGCAGGTGTCCCGGACGCTGCAACGCATGGTGGAGCGAGGCTTTGCACACAACGATATCAAGGGTAATAATATCTGTGTTGTCGTGAAGGAGAAAGTGCCCATAGCCACGGTCATTGACCTGGGCCTGGCCAAGCGGCTGGGCACCGAACGCATCTACCGTAAGACCTCCAACACGGCTCGGTGCCCGTGGGTCGCGCCTGAGCTGCTGCTCTAGACCGCGCCCTGCAGCGAGGCCAGCGACGTGTACGGCCTGGCACTCCTGATCGAGAAGACTCTAGGGCTGCACCCGGGACAGCCCCTTCACCTCGGGCTGGCCGACCTGGTGGCGTGGGTGCGCGGGGCTCGAAGCCGCGACCCCAGCCAGCGGCCAGGCCTGGGAGCGCTCATTGCGGAGCTAAAGGAGGTGCTGGGGTGGGCCAACGAGACGCCGAGCCTCAGCGTCAGCGAGGTACGCGTGCTGGTCCTGTTTACCAGCACGAGCAGCGAGAGTGAGGCCTCCACGCGCCGCCACGCAGGGGGCAGACAAGGCAACAATGCACACAGAAAGCCTGACTTGCCTTGAGGAGACAAATACAAAAGCAGTGGAGGGTCAACATGAACCTTTATGGCGCGGCAAGGAACGCACGCCAGCCAGCCTGAAGCCTTTCATCCTCACCTCTAACAACCCTTTAGTCACTTCATCGCAGCATTTCTACTAGTATATGACTACTGATATTGTTATTGTCAATATTACATATATCCGTATCTCTACTATTATTATTATCATTATTACTATTACGATTATTATTATAATTATTTATTTTTTCTTTCAGCAGTGCTATTATTTTCATCATTACTATTTTTTATATCATTCCTATCATTATCATCATCAATACTCGTTTCACTGTTATTGTTCACTATTGTTGTTATTTATTATTATTATTATAATGATTAGGCCTGCAATTATCATTATTGTTATTATTGTTATCATTATTACCATTATTTTATCATTATTTTTTAAATCGCCATCATTTATATTATTACTACCTAGTATAATCCTTACTAGTATTGCTATTTTTGTCGTCTTTATCATTATTGCAATTATCATTATGATTATCATATATCACTTATAATTATTATTACTATTATGGTCATTATTATCATTACTATCATTACTATCATTACTATCATTACTATCATTATATTATCATTATTATCATTATTATCATTATTATCATTACTCATTAATCATATATCATATTATCATTATCATTACTATCATATTATCATTATTATCATTACTATCATTACTATCATTATATCATTATCATTACTATCATTATATCATTATTATCAACTTATATCATATTATCTTATTATTCATTACTATATTAGCATTATTATCATTACTATCATACTTATATTATTATCATTACTATCATTACTATCATTATATATTACATCATTATATCATATTATCATTATATCATTATTATCATTATTATTCATTACTATCATTATTATTCATTATCTTACTATCATTATTATCATTATTATCATTATTCATTACTATCATTATCATATATTATCTATCATTATATCATTATATCATTATTATCATTACTATCTTATTATCTTATTACATTATTATCATTATATCATTATTATCATTATATCATTACTATCATTATTATCATTTATCATTATTATCATTACTATCATTTTTATCATTATTATCATTATTATCATTATTATCATTATTATCATTATTATCATTATTATCATTACTATCATTATTATCATTATTATCATTATTATCATTACTATCATTATTATCATACTATCATTACTATCATTATATCATACTATCATTATTATCATTATTATCATTACTATCATTATATCATTATTATCATTACTTATTATACATAATCATTACTATCATTATTATCATTACTATCATTTATTCATTATTATCATTATTATCATTACTATCATTATTATCATACTATCATTATTATCATTATCTATCATTACTATCATTATTATCATTATACATTATTATCATTAACATAATCATGTTATCATTACTATCTCTATTATTACTATCATTATTATCATTATTATCATTATATCATTATTATCATTACTATCATTATTATCAATTATTTATCTTATTATCATTACTATCATCCATATATCTATTATCATTATTATCATTATTATCATGTTACTTATATCATTATTATCATTATTATCATTATTATCATTACTATCATTATTATCATTACTATCATTATTATCATTACTATCATACTATCATTATTATCAATTACTATCATTATTATCATTATTATCATTATTATCATATCTACTAATCATTATTATCATTATTATCATATACATTAATCATTATTATCATATATCTTATCATTACTATCATTATTATCATTTACTATCATTATCTATCATTATTATCATTACTATCATTATTACTCATTACTATCATTATTATCATTATTATCATTATTATCATTATTATCATTATTATCATTACTATCATTATTATCATTACTATCATTATTATCATTACTATCTACATTACTATCATTATTATCATTACTATTCATTACTATCATTTATTTTATCATTATATCATTATTATCATTATTATCATTATTATCATTATATCATTACTATCATTATTATCATTACTATCATTATTATCATTACTATCATTATTATCATTATTATCATTACTATCATATTATAATACTATCATTATTATCATTACTATCATTATTATCATTACTATCATTATTATCATTATTATCATTACTATCATATTATATTATATCATTATATCATTACTATCATTATTATCATTATATCTTATTATCATTATATCATTTACTATCAATTAATCATTATTATCATTTTATCATTATATTTATTATCATTACTATCATTACTATCATTATTATCATTATTATCATTATTATTTATATCATTATTATCATTTACTATCATTATTATCATTTATCTATCATTATTATATTACTATCATTATTATCATTATATCATTACTATCATTATTTAATACATTTATTATCATTATTATCATTACTATCATTATTATCATTTATATCATTATTATCATTACTATCATTATCTTATAATTACTATCATTATTATCATTATTATCATTATCTTATCATTATATCCTTATTATCATTATTATCATTTATATATCATTACTATCATATTATCATTATATCATTACTATCATTATTATCATTACTATCATTATTATATTTATTATCATTACTATCATTATTATCATTACTTTTTATCTCCTTATATCATTATTATCATTACTATCATTATATATTATTATCATATATCATTATTTCATTATTATCATTATTTCATTATTATCATTATTATCATTATTATCATTATTATCATTATTTCATTATTATCATTATTTCATTATTTCATTATTATCATTATTTCATTATTATCATTATTTCATTATTATCATTATTTCATTATTATCATTATTTCATTATTTCATTATTATCATTATTTCATTATTATCATTATTATCATTATTTCATTATTATCATTATTATCATTATATCATTATTATCATATTATCATCTATTACATCATTACTATCATTATCATTATTATCATTATATCATTACTATCATTACTATCATTATTATCATTACTATCATTATTATCATTACTATCATTATATCATTACTATCATTACTATCATTATTATCATTATATCATTTACTATCATTTATTATCATTATTATCATTATATCATTATATCATTATTATCATTATTATCATTACTATCATTTACTATCATTATTATCATTATATCATTACTTATCATTACTATCATTATTATCATTATATCATTACTATCATTATTATCATTACTATCATTACTATCATTATTATCATTATCTATCATTATTATCATTATATCTTATATCATTATTATCATTATTATCATTATTATCATTATTATCATTACTATCATTATATCATTACTATCATTACTATCATTATTATCATTACTATCATTATTATCATTACTATCTATTACTATCATTATTATCATTATATCATTACTATCATTATTATCAGTTATTATACATTATTATCATTATATCTTATTATCATTATATCATTACTATCATTATTATCATATTATCATACTATCATTATTATCAATTATTATGCATTACTACATTATTATCATTACATCATTACACAAACATTATCAACAGGAAGCCATGACGAAAGTGACAGCCCTGCGATCGTGACAGGAGACAACCCGATATACATTATCGAAGAGGAAGCCATGACACACATTGACCAGCATGACAGGAGACAACACGATATACATTATCGAAGAGAAAGCCATGACCAGCATGACAGGGACGACAGACATGGTAGACATCACCAAAGTGGTAGCAAGACCAGAGGTGATCTCAAGAAGCTGGATGCTACCTTTGAAAACCGTGACCCTTGTAATGACAATGAAGAGGATAAGGAAGGCAGTCAAGATGCTGAATTCAACGTCTCTATGGAACAAACTACTGTAGTAAGTTATATAATTTGTAATCTGAAGAATAGTATTTAATGATTACCTAAATCAAGGTTGAATGCAGTCGAAGTAGAGACTGGTAGAGCCTTAATTGATACACCCTGACATGTGCAGGGTTAACTTAATTACTTAACAGATAATGCATAGTGTAGTACACACAACCGTTTTCTTTCTCACAAAATTTTATATTTTATTATTTACCAAATGTGATTATGAGCCTTGCTCACTCTTTTATGTCTATCTATCCCAATTATTGGTAGTTTCATTTCTGCCATGGCCATTTACTTATGAGAGAGTCCAAAAGAGGGGAAGGTCATCCATCAGCAGCTTTGTGTGCGCGCTCAGCACAACGCGTGTGTGCAAAGTGAGATTACTGAAAATGAATGGTTCCTGGTGAAGTGGATCTGACTCGGGATTGTATCATATTGCATGGTCTGTTTGATTTTTTGTAAACTGGAAGGAGTTTGGTATTTCTCAAGTTATATATTCTTTTTTCTATAGAATTTCAAAAGAGTTTTACAACTTCTGCTGCATATCAGAAAAAGTGTTTCTGATACAAGCTCATATTGTGATACCTCAACTAAAATGGCTAGTACTCTGACAATCAAGTGGATTAATTCCTGGAAGAAGCACAAGTTTTGGAGAATGAATTGGTTGATACAAGTTATTTCATGGAATGTGTAACCAGTGTGTCCGTATAAGTGGTTATAATAGAGAGATATGGTTTCTAACTTGATGTGTAGGTTTATGACCAAAAACCTCATGTGTCAGTATAACATGCTTGGTCAGAGGGCCAAGTTGCCCTTTAGAAAACAAAATTATATAGTGTGATTCAGGATAGCGTGCTTAGAAAGTTCTCAGATTCAAGTGTGACAGAAATACAAATTAATTTTTATGGTTGCAGCAAAATTGCGTAATGCCCCAAAATTGAAAACAGATGAGAATTAGTTGAACTACAACATCACATACACTCAATAAAGATTATACGACGGTGGGCAAACCTACTACCCCATGCATACATACATACTATCTCATGCACCTTTGTGAACTTTGACCTCAACTTGGGAGGTTTGTAAGATGTACTTAACATAAACCTGTGCAGATTATGTTTAAATCAAGTACAGTATAGAAAATATGAGGACCAGCTGATTTTTATTGTGTTACTATTAGAAAAGTTTTATATGATGACAAAACATGCTGGCAAAATTATGATATCAACTACAGGTTGTGTACAGGTTTGTGTCCCGTGCATTAAGGAGCAGCTAACCCCAAGTGGACTTCGTTCCACCCACCATTTGCACAATATATATATATATATATTCTTTTTTTGTCTTCTCTTGCATCACTGAAATTGCCCAGTTTAGTTATTGCAGTCATTCGTTATCAATTTCCTGTATCTAATAACCTATCTAAGGAAAATACAAATGATGTGGTAATTTTTTTGCTCTCTGGCTCAATGTAGTATTTGAATTTTTCACAAAATGGAATTAGGGAGATTATTTTGGTTTTAGGATTTTCAAGGTGTCACGATTAAAAGATGTAAAAACGTGATAGAAAATATACGTTATGTTTAATATTATTTTTTCTTTATTACATATATTATTACTTATAAACATTAGAGTTTCAATATTGTGAGACTACGTAAATATCTTTGCAGGAAACGATATTTATAAGGCCATGGCACAGTAGGCTTACTATGTTGGTTCCAGTGAGTCTGAAGTTGCATCATTGGTTGTGACAACTGTCTGCTTATAAAACAGACATATGTTTGTAAAAACGTATGCTAAGAAGATTCTCCTCTTCCATGTTAATTCATAAGACATTTTAGCTGCAATCTATAACACCATCGCCTCGAGATTTTTTTTCTAGGGGTGAATTATTATTTAATTGTATCTATATCAAGAATCTTAAAAAATGACAATCACAAGTTAAATTATGTTGTAAAGATTTTGGAGAGGACTTTTTCAGTTATCCTCTTAATTACTTTTTTGTTTGCTGAGTTTTTTTCCAAACATATGTCCGTTTTTTACACCACTGCTGAGATTCAAGGTGTCAACCAAAACATCACTTATCGAGTACGTATATCAGGTGAGCTATGCAAAATTATACAGGAAAACAAGTATCACGAGGTTGGCTGCATTCTAGACGGACAGTTTGCCAAACACGATAATGCAGACCTAAACTCAGATAATTCAAGAAGCATAACGATTTATTCCACCAGATAAACTGTGTAATACACCGTGAATCTGGTCAGGTGTATTCCAGATGTACATGCACATGAAATCAATTTGCATATTAGATAGAATCCATGTGTGTGCCACGTGTTAGAATCATTTGTATTCCACATGAATTAGGGACATTGCCCACTGGGTGGTCTATATTGTATTGTAAGGGTTTTAATTGAGGGATTGCAGGGGGAAAAATTTTTTGTGAAGTTTATTGGCCGATAGAAACAAATAAATATTGAAAAGAGTTATGTAACTTATGACGTCCCGGATCTGAAAATTAATTTTAGTTTTTTTTTTCAGGAAATTGTGATCAAGCCTTTAGATGGTGAAGAAGGCACCAACATGGAGCAGGGCACATAGGGTTTTTACCCAAGATGTTTTATCTTTAATAACAGAAGAGGACACCAGGGGGCCGCTGTACAGGCCTGTAACCAGTACGGGGCCCCACTTTGGGACAGTGGTGGGAATTCTATTTTTTATCCGTTTTGCTATGGGTTGAGATTTAAACACTCTGGTCGAATTTTTTATTGGTTTGGTAAACCTGAAAATTTTTCCGATACATTTGGGTTTATTTTTTTTCCTTTAAACCCTAACCTACCAAATTTACATGTTTGATAGACTTTCGGCAAATTTTTCCCTTTTCCCTTCTGTTTAACGTCGTTTTTCCCCAAAAATGTCTTATGAATTAGACGATCGAGATACTTATCCAATTTTTTTCTCGGGTTTCATCATTTGATTGCAGCTCTAAATATTCATGCTTGTCACAATAGGCAAAGTACATAAATGGCGTGAGCAGGAGACAGCTCCAAAGACCCTAAGAGTTTCCCTGTTATAATATACTTATGGGAAAATTGCATATATAATATTTTTTTTACATCTGTGCCTATAGCGCCTGTAGGCAGGGGTGCCCCAGGGCTCGGGGGGCTCGGGAGGTTCACTTGAGGGCTCTGTGGTTGGTCCTCCCCGTGGTGGCGCAGGCAGAATTCTTAATGACGCCTGTGAGAGGGGGCTCATGCCCCCCCCCTGTGTCCTCCGGCACTCGCAGTCAAAGGTAATTGAGGGGCAGCAGGGGTGTTTTTAGGCCACTCGACGGTGCAAAAAGGGTTTTTTGGGTTTTTTGGGGGTCGAATCGGGTCACCAAAAACGCCAGCGGAAACCAAACCCACCTGCACCTCCCCCCCATAATATATAAAATATATTTTATATTATATATTTTTTCATTTATTTATGTATTTAATTATTTATTTTTTCTTTATTTTTTGTTTTTATTTCTTTTATTTTTCTGTTCTTTAATAGAAATTTTCCCACATTTGCTGGACTTTTTTCCCCAACTTTGTAACAATACAGTGTTATATTCTTATGAAAATTATATTTATATCACAATTATTGTAGTTTCTTTTAAAGTTTTTATTCTTGTGCAGCCTGAGGGTGTATTAGGGCACCATTGTGAATTGAATTGCTGACTCCCAGTGCCAGACTGCCCACCCACAGGCAAGAGAAAACTGCAGCCGAGACTGATGTTAGGTTTGATTTGAAGAAAAATGAAAATTTTTTATTCTTTTTGCCTATTTTGGGCCCTTACTCAACTGAAAGAGTTGAGATCCCTTTCAATCGGGAAAAGATTTTCCTTTCAAAAACCCTGTTTTATTTAAAAGTGGGTTGGGTAGCGCCCCCGCTTCCCCTCCCCGGGATATACCCGCCACGACTACGCACACGTGCAGATGACGTAAACCGAAAACTTTGGCCACGCCTCCGGGGACCGAACTTTTATCATCAGATTCGCTTATTTAACCTAAAAAGTCTACAAAATTTAAACCCCAAACCTTTTAAAACCCAAATCAAATCTAAACCAGCTTAATTTAACCTAACAAACTTAAGTAACCAAAATTTCCCTTTTTAGATCATATAAAAAAAAATGGGTTAAAATTTTGGGTTAAATTTAAGGTTTTTGGTTTAGGTTTTATTAAATTTTTGGTAGGTTTTGGGGTTTTAAGTTTTTAGAATTATATTTTAGGTTAAAAAAGCGACTGACGATTTTGTTCTGGCCGAGGCGTGGCCATGTTTTCCCGTGTGCGGGGTCTGCCCTAGGCGTAGTCGTGGGGAGGGTAGTTTTCGGGGGAGTTAAAGGGTGTAATTTAAGGAAAAGTTAACCTTTTTTTTCGGTGTTTTTACTTTAGTTATTTTTTTGGATTTAAAAAATTAAGGGGTTTTTTTTTTAAATTAAATTTTTTTTTATTTTTTAAACGGTTTTGGAGTTTTTGTTTTTTGGGTTTAATGATATTTGATCTAATGGCCCGCTTTTTTTTTTGGAAATTTTTTTTTTTGTTCTGGTAGGCCCTCTTAGGCCTATTTGGGATCTAAATCGGCCTGCCTTGGGCACGATACAGTTTTCTGTTGGCCCCCGCTTTATGGCACGAATTTTTGTGCTTTTTTTCGGGCCCCGTTTGTGGCTCAATAAAGTTCAATAGTTTTGGGTTTCGGATTGCCCCACAGATTGACCAGAAAAGTAACTAACCGCAAGGGCCCGGGGTGCAAAAAATGAACGCACAAGTTTTTTTCCCGCCGGCCAAAACTTCATTACGGTTTTTCCGACTCAATACCTATGTCGTTTTTGATTTACCGACACTGATTTGATGCCGGCCGTAATGACAATGTTTGCTGGGATATTTTGGTACAATTGTAATTTCAAGTGTTTTTAATTTTCTTGCAAATTGTAGTGTTTTTTTTTATCTATCTTCTATATTTAAAAAAGCAAAGTGTTCTTCTGTGTTGTGTTGTGTGTGTGTGGGGGCATAGGGGTTTGCCCCCCTGGGGCAAAACCCTCTATGGGACATTTTGGAATCAGGTTGACCAGGGGGAGGTCATAAGCCCATTATGAGATGATCCTCACTTTTTTTTTTTTTTTTTTTTGCAGCCATTAGCGAAATTTTGAAAAAAAAAAGTGGGTTGCGAGAATTAGAAACCTTTATGTAGGGGGATGGGAAGGGTTTTAGTGAATGGGTGGGGTATGGGGAAAGGGTGGGGTGATGGGTGAGGAATGGGGGGGGGGGGGGGGTGAGGGTGAGGGAATAGGTGGGGGGTGATGGGGGAATTTAAAATATAAACAAAAGGTGTTTTTGTCTTTTTTTGGGTGTGTGTGTTGGTTATAGGTTTCCCCCCCCCGTGGGGCAATAAAAACATATGGCACATTTGGAACCGGGGTTTACCGGGGGGGGTTTTAAGCCAATTATGAGATGATCCGATTTTTTTTTTTATTTTTTTTTTTTGCAGCCTATTTGCGATAATTTTGGAAAAAAAAAAATGGTTTCGGAATTGAGGAAACCTTGAGTAGGGTGATGGGTAAGGGTGAGTGAAGGGTGGGGGGATGGGAATGGGGGTGGGGGATGGGTGATGAATGGGTGGGGGGTTGTGGGTTGGGGGTGAGGGTATGGGTGAGGGAATGGTGGGGGGTGATGGGAATGGTAAAAAAAAGGGTGGGGTTTTGGGGGTTTTTGGGTGTTGGGGTGTTGGGGGGGCAACACTCATATTGGAATTTGGAAAGGGGTTGACCGGGAAGGAAGCCCTTTTGGGTCCGACACCCTTTTTTTAAGGCCCAACTAATTGTGAAAAAAAGGGGTTTGGGGGAGAATTTAGGAAACTTATTAGGGGGGGGAAAAGGGTATAATGGGGTTTTTTTAATTTTGGGGTATGGTGAAAAAAGGGTTATGGGTTAAATATTATTATGGGTATAAGGGGGGGGGTAGGGGTAATGTTGGGGGAATGGGTGGGGTATGGGAATGGGTAAATTGGGGGGTATGGGAAGGGTAGTGAAAGGGGGGGGGAAAAAATAATTTTTTAATTTTATTGGAAATTTAAACTATTGGGAAATGTTTTCCTTGGAACCAAAACGGGGGTCCCCCCCAATTGAGGGATCTAAAAAACCTTTTTTTTTTTTTTTTTTTGGGGGGGGGGAGCAACAAAAAAGCCCCTTCGAAAAATTTTTTTGAAAACCCCAAAACTACTTTTAAACCCAAAAAAAAAAATTTAAACTTTTTTTTTTTAAATTTTGTTTTTTTTAAAAAAAGAAAATTTTTTTGTATTTTTAATTTTAAACCTTTTTTTTTCCTTAAAACAACGGTTGACCAGGGAAGGTTTTAAGCCAATATGAGATGATCCGATCACTTTTTTTTTTTTTAGCCGCTTTTGTGGGGTTGATGGAAACGGGGGAGGGTGGGTGGTGATGGGTTGAGGGAATGGGGGGGTGATGGGTATGGGTGGTTGAATAGGTGGGGGGTGATGGGTAATGGGTGAGTAGGGGGCTATGGGTTGGTGGGGGGTTATGGGATGGTGAGGAATGGTGGGGGTGATGGGTAATGGGTGAGTGAGGGTGGGGGGATACATACATTCTAATTGTGTCAGGAAAGTTAGAAGGGGCTATCTGGAGAGTCCGTGTTGGTGGGCCTTCGGCCACAACACGGTGTGACAAGCCCCCACTAATAGCCCTCCGCAGGACTAGCTAAAAGTCGCCCGAGGCGGCTTTGCGGTAGTAAAATAAAAGGAACTTATCTCATGAGAAGCTTGATACCTCAAAATGTGTTTTCAATGATTTTAGCTAGTTATCGGTGAAATATAGCTTCTTTCCACAAATTGACGTATACAATAATTTTTTTAGAAAATTTGCCCTATAAGTAGCTTACGTACATTAAGCTCAAATAGAAGTGTGGGTTTTTATTGTGAAATACGGTATTGCAAGCGTTTTTCATAGTTTCTTGTAAACTGTAGTGTTATTGTATATAAACAAGTAGGTTTTACTTATCAATTCTATGTACCCATACAATGTAGTGTTTTCAAGGAATTTAGCTAGTTATCAGTGGTTCTTTTTTCTACAAATTGAAGTATATTCGTATATCTTAGCTAAATAGCTTTCGATATTTGATACAACTACATTTTAAAAAATTAATAGTATAAATATGATTTTAATTGAAATTTGGTATCAATTTTACTCTAAAAACAACGGTTTTCAACATTTTAATGGATTTATGTGTGCAAAAAAATCGAAAATTGACATTATTCAGCCCTGTTTTTGATAGAGAACTCAAAATGTGGTTTTTAGTTGTCTTCGTTAGAAAATGCTATTTTAATCTAATGTAAGTTTATAAACGGAGTTGAGCCTATATACCACCACCACCACCACCACACTACTACTACATAATTATCAGTTATTATAGTTAAATAAATAGTGAATATATGTAGTGAATCTAATGAATGTTTTGATATTTCAGGTTTTGCTTCCACACATGTCTCGCCTTCCCGCTGCTGAGTTGCTCCTCGCCTCTGTGCCCTCATGCTGCCATTTCCCCTCCTGAAGGTACACACACACAAGAGGGACAACCCCACACACAGGCACACACACACAACAGAAGATCACACACAGAGGAGAGATCACAAACACACACACCACACAGACACACACACACCCCACAGGCGCACACAAACACAAACACTGGTTATCCGTAGTGTATGGTTAGCACAGCTCGGTTCACAACCGAGAAGTCCCGGGTTCGATCCCCGGCGGAGCGGAAACAGTTGGGTTGTTTCCTTAAAACCCCAGCCCTGTCCACACCAGCAGTGAATGGGTACCGGGTGTTAGCCGGGGGTTGTGACCCCCTCCGGGGTGCTAGCTTCGGCCAACATAACACTAATATCCTTAGCCAACCGCGCCATATTGAAGTGAATGCCCCGGCGTGGGAGAATTCTCATATGATTTCCATTAGGGCAATATCTCAGGTATCAGAAAATGCATGATGGACACCCTGAGAACGGTAGCTTAGTGCCCGGATGGACGCCATCTTTTTGAAAACCACCCGCGCGAAAATGCCATTGGTGGGGTACATTGTTGCACGTGTATCTGGACTTCTATACTAGCTATCAGTGCGGTTGACGACCTAAAATAGTCCAATGTGTACGTCTCTAAATAAAAATAATATGAAAGCATTTGTTATAGATTAATTATTATAAAAATCATTATCGAAAAAAAAATCATATTTTCAATATTTTATTATTAGACTTGTACTTTTTTAGTGAAACAACACTGGTATGATTTCCAAATTATGCATTGTGCTAAAACGTTTATCTGTCTATAAAAATAACTCAACAAGTACAAACATATCATCCTCCACGAGTTTACAACAAATATATGTTAAAAGGCATAAAATGACTTAGGCCGCCGTGCATTATCTTTTCTGACGATAACCAAAGTAGGAATGTCGTACGAGAGGATTTTAACACATACGATATCTAATAGGCAGGCGGAAATTGTTACATAGGAAATCTGCACTTTGGTGGCCATCTTGGATTTCAAAATGGCCGCCAATTATATTAATTATTCATTACTAGAGTTTGGAAAGACGTATGGAGCTGATTTAACACCATACGATGTATTTTCCCTAATAAGCAAGTGGAGGTATCATTGAACATGTCATGTTTTAGTCAAATAACACCGGTATGATCTTCCAAATTATACATTTTGCAAAACCTTTTTATCTGTCTATAAAGATTTTCAGGCAATTTGGCCTGCATTATAATAGAGAACACATATGCTATACAATATACAGTGCACACAAAGTTAATCATCAGAGTCGCCATCAGAGTCATTGGCATCCTGAGCCACGATAGCATCATCCTGCACCATGTTGGAGCATCCCTGCAGCTTACACACAACAGTGCACTTCAACCCATTCAGTATGCAGGAGCAATCTGACGGTCGACACGTCCTTCTGCATGTGCATGAGATGAGTTTCCCAAGACATCTGGAGCTGGTAGACCCGCCATCCATCGGATTTTGAGCGAACCGCCATCATCGAGTTCCCAGCATGTCCTGCTGATGGTGCTGGGACGTCTGGCAGGTTTTCAAGGCTGCGTCGCCAGATAGCCGCCTGATAGTTGGCCCTAAGCGTATGCTGCATCAAGGAGTCTTCACAAGGCGGCAATTGTCCAGATTCGATCTGGCCCTTCTTTGCACAGAACATGTGATAACGGAGTGAATTAGCACCGACGATCTTCGTGTTCCTGGCGTACAGCTGACACTTGAAGGCCTGAATGCTATTGAAGACGTCTGTTGGTACATTCCACGAAGATCCCAGATCTGTGAATGCTTGAAGATACAGATCATTCGCTTGCACAAGCTTCAAAGCCTTTATCTTTCCTTGGCTAGCCAGAGCACTAACAGTGTCACACCCGCTCCATGCATGAAGCCCTGGCAATGCACTGCAAACTCCAGACCCCAATACCGCAGCCAACTTTCCAACGTCAATCATTCTGACTCGAACCTTTGTTCCTCGTCTGATGAAGAGCTGACTATCGATGGTTCTGCTGAGATGAAGACTGATGATCAGAAAAGTCGGTGTCATCTGCCACTAAGATGATCGTCTTGTAGTGGGTAGCGGCGTGCTTTGCGTGGAGAAACATACGCGTGTCTGCTTCCTCGTGGCTACATTCGAGGAAGCCACGGAATATGGAATATACATCGTATGGTGTTAAAATCAGCTCCATACGTCTTTCCAAACTCTAGTAATGAATAATTAATATAATTGGCGGCCATTTTGAAATCCAAGATGGCCACCAAAGTGCAGATTTCCTATGTAACAATTTCCGCCTGCTTATTAGATATCGTATGGTGTTAAAATCCTCTCCGTACGACATTCCTAACTTGCGTTATCGTCAGAATAGATAATGCCAGCGGCGGCCTAAGTCATTTTATGCCTCTTTACATATATTTGTTGTAAACTCGTGGTGGATGATATGTTGTACTTGTTGAGTTATTTTTATAGACAGATAAACGGTGTAGCAGAATGCATAATTTGGAAAATCATACCAGTGTTGTTTCACTAAAAAAAGTACAAGTCTAATAATAAAATATTGAAAAATATATGATTTTTTTCGATAATTGATTTTTATAATAATAATCTATAACAAAATGCTTCATATTATTTTTTATTTAGACGGTACACATTGGACGTATATTTAGTCGTCAACCGCACATCGATAGCTAGTATAGAAGTCCAGATACACGTGCAACAATGTACCCCACCAAATGGGCATTTTCGAGCTGGGTGGTTTCAAAGATGGCGTCCATCCGGGCACTAAGCTACTGTTCTCAGATGTCCATCACACCTTTTCTGACACTTGAGACATTGGTCTAATGGAAAATCATAATGAGAATCTACTCCCCCGCCGGAGCATTACTTTTGGTCTGGCTCAAGGACTATAAGGATGAATGATAAAAAAGAATGTTGATATGGAGACGGGGCCACACGAGCATTGCTCTGGCCCTATAAAATACAACTAGATGAATACACACGCGCGATGGTCAGGTGACAGCGTGCCGGGCTCCCATTCTGTGGGTAGGCGGTTCGAATCCTCGTGCTCCCGGGGATTTTTTCACTTGACAAATTCGGGCAGTTACTGTCCCCCTTGAGCAGGGATGGGGGTGTGTGGTGTGTGAGGTCCCAGCATTGCCCAAAGATCGGTAATAATGAGCTCCAAGCTCGCAATGAGAGGATGAATACTGGCGATCGCGAGCCAGCTCGCGTGGACAAGACCATGGGGTGAATGACACACACACACACACATCCATTTTCCATCATTTTACTCTTTCATTTTTCATTTTCCCTATATATATTTGCTACTTACTACTTTCCATATATCTACTACTACCTACTATATTTACTCCATATATATTCTTCCTATATATTTACTCCATATATATTCATCATATCCTTTCTTGTCTGTAAGTTTGATCCTGTCAAAAATTAGTGTCACTATGTAGTAGACCTGCCTTGTGTCTGTATGTGTTCAGTAGTTTATGGAGTTATGTGTTTTGGTGTTTTGTCTATTTATTAATGATATTATGTGTCATTTATGTATAATGCTGTGGTCAATAAATATCTATATCTATATCTATCTATCTTTATCTATCTACCTATCTACCAATCTATCATCTACCAATCTATCTATCTACCTATCTACCAATATATCTATCTATCTATCTACCAATCTATCTATCTATCTATCTATATACCAATCTATCTATCTATATCTACCAATCTATCTATCTATATCTACAATCTATCTATCTATCTATCTACCAATCTATCTATCTATCTATCTATCTATCTACCAATCTATCTATCTATCTATCTATCTACCTATCTATCTCTATCTATCTATCTATCTACCAATCTATCTATCTATCTACCAATCTATCTATCTATCTATATCTATCTATTTATCTACCAATCTATCTATCTACCAATCTATCTATCTATCTATCTACCAAATCTATCTCTATCTATCTATCTATCTATCTACCAATCTATCTACCAATCTATCTATCTATCTACCAATCTCTCTATCTACCTATCTACCAATTATCTATCTATCTATTTTATCTACCAATCAAATCTATCTGTATCTATCTATCTATCTACCTATCTATCTATCTATCTGTATCTATCTACCTATCTATCTACCAATCTATTATCTATCTATCCTCAGCGGCTCCTGCAGGTTTCCCTCCCAGGCATGGCGGCTGCCAAATCCCTTCATGCAGAAATTAATACCTGGTGTTTGCCTCTGCTCCCCCTCCTGCTGCTGCTGTGCTGCTGCTCCTACTCCTGCTGCTCTTGCTACTACTATTACCGGGTAAGTTTGTACACACCCCAAAACACACACACAAAACACACCACACACATTAATACTGGATAAACGTAGATTTAAAAAAGCAAATAGGGAAAAAATGTTCACAATAGGGTGGTAAATGATTGGAATGGACTCAGTCGTCAGGTGGTTGTGGTGGAGTCATTAGGGAGCTTTAAAATGAGGCGGGATAAATTCATGGAGGGGGAATGCAAGGTGGATGTAGGTAGTGTTAAGTAACAGGAACTACCACGTGTATCATTTTTTTTAACAAGGCGAAAACTCCATTCTATTTTAGGTCTCATGCTTAAAATGATGCCTATGTATACCTAATAACAGGGTTAACTCTGATAAAATACAGCTGAAATTAAGAAGAAGTGTAGTATTCCTTCTCCTGGCATCAAATATCAGTCAGAAAGCAGCAAGGGGGCAGGATTTTTCGTTAAATTTCTCGTAAAAAAAATCAGAGTACAATACCTCGTTAGGTCTCCCAGCCTCTTGTAGTTTCCTTACGTTCTTACGTTCTTATGTTCATTTCCTTGAGGTAAGTTTCCCCGTTGACTAGATCCTTCCACTCTAGCACATTCTTGGTTACTAGTCATTGTATTCTTTGTCATTCTGAATATTCCTTTCCCTTTTTGTTCTTATGTTATCTGTCCTTACCTCCCGTCCCTTACAGCTCTCCCTCCTGCCGTCAACAAGCTCATCAACAATACAAGGCTGCCGCTGCTGCTGCCGCCCTCTCTCCCACCCTGCCAGTGGGTAGTGAGTCTTGCCACAACCCGCCACTACAGACTGTCCCCTCAACCCGTCGCCTCGTCACCCTGCCAGTTGTGTAGTGAGTCCTGCCACAACCTCCGTGCTAAAACCACTACACTACGGAGTACCCAGTGTGTGTGTGTGTGTGTGTGTGCCTGTGTGTGTGCCTGTGTGTGTGTGTGTTTTGTGTGGGGTGTATCTCTGCCTCTGTGTGTGCCCCTTTCTGTATGTGTGTGTGTGCCTGTGTGCCTGTGTGTGTCCCTCTGTGTGGTGTGTACCTTTAGGAGGGGAATGGCCAGCACGAGGGCACAGCAGGCGAGGAGCAGACTAGGCAGCGGGGGAGGCGAACATGGTGTGGAATGCAACCTGAAAAATCAAAACATTCATTAGGATTCACTACATATATTCACTATTTAATTAACTATGATAACAATGATAATTAGTAGTAGTTTGTGGTGGTGGTGGTGGTGGTGGGGGTTAAATGGTGGTGGTAGTAGTAGTAGTAGTAGTATGTAGTAGTAGTAGTGTAGTAAGTAGTTTTATAGTATGTAGTAGGTAGTATAGTAGTAGTAGTAGTAGTAGTAGTAGTAGTAGTAGTAGTAGTAGAAGTAGTAGTAGGGTATTAGCGTATGGGGGGTAGTGATAGTAAATTAAAGGGTATAATTTTGTAAGAGGGGTTTAATAATTTAGTATAGTTAAATTGTGTTTTAGTAGTAGGTAGTAGTATAGTAGAG
>JACEEZ010012594.1:0-14702 GCA_016584305.1 Chionoecetes opilio | reverse complement strand
GGAGGGGGAGGGGGTAGGGGAAAGGGGAGGAAAAGGTGGAGGGTGAGAGAAGAGGGGGAGGGGGAGGGGTGGTGTGGGGGGAAGGAAAGGGGAGGGAAGAAGAGTGGGGGGGTGGGAGGGGAGGGGGGAGGGGGGGAGAGGGGGGGAGGGGGGAGAGATGTGGAGGGGGAGGGAAAAAGGGGGGGGGGGAGAGGGGGGGAGGGGGGAAGAGGAGGGAGAGGGGGGGGAGGTGGGGAAGGGATGGGGGTGGAGGGGGAGATAAGGAGGGGGGGAGGGGGGGAGGGGAAGAGGGAGGAGGGGGGGGGAGGGGGAGGGGGGAGAAGGGTGAGGGGGGTAGGAGGAGATGAGAGGGGGTGGAGGAGGGGTGAGAGAAGGGGGAGGAGGGGGAGAGAGGGTGAGGGGGTGGAAGGGGGGAGGAGGGAGGTGAGAGGGAGGGTGGGGGAGTGAGGGAGGGAGAGGTGGAAGAAGGAGGGAGGGGTGGGAGGTGGAAGGGAGGGGGAGAGGAGGGGGAGAGGAGTGGGGTGGATGAGGAAGGAAGGAGAGGGGTAGGGGGAGGGGGAGGGGTGGGAGGGTAGAGGGAGGGGGTGGGAGGAGGGGGAGGGGGGGAGGGGAAGGGAGGGGAGGAGGGGGGGAGGAGGGAGGAAGAAGGGGAGGGGAAGGAGGGAGAGGAGGTAGAGAGGGGAGAGGTGGGGAGGGGAGGAGGGGAGTTAGGGAGGGAGAGAGGGAAAGGGAGAGAGGGGAGGGAAAAGGGAGGGGTGAAGGAAGAGAGTGAGGGGGGAGGGTGGAAGGGGGAGGGAGGGAGGGAGTGGAAGGGAGGGGAGGGAGTGAGGAAGGAGGGAGGGGTAGGAAGAGAGGGGGGGTGGAGAGGGGGGGGGGGAGGAGGGGGGAGGGGGGAGGAGGGGGAGGGAAGAAAGGGAGGTGGAGTAGGGGAGGGAGAGGGAGGGGTGGAGGGGGGAAGGGGGGGGTGGAGGGGGGGAGAGAGGGGAGGGAGGAGAGGGTGGGGAGGGGTGGGAAGTGAGGGGAGGGAGGAGGAGTGAGTGGGAGGGGAGGGGAGGAGTGAGTGGAAGGAGGGAGGGGAGTGGAGGGAGGGAGGGAGGGAAGGGAGGGGGTTGAGAGGAAGGTGGGGGAGGTGAGAGGAGGGAGTGGAGGAGAAGGAGGTAGAAGAGGGGAGGGGTAGAGAGAGGAGGTGGAAGAGGGAGGAGAGGGGTGGGGAGATGAGGGTAGGAGAGGGGTAGAGGAGGGAGAGGGGTAGAGGAGGGGGAAGGTGGAGGAGGGGAGAGGGAGGTGAGAGGAGAGTGGAGGTAGAGAGGAGGAAGGGGGAGGGGAGAGAGGTGGAGGGGGAGGAGGTGGGAGGGGGAGGGGGGGAGTAAGGGGGGGGAGGGAGGGTGGGGAGGAGGGGTTTGGGGGGGAGAGAGAGGGGAGGGGGTGGAGGAGAGGGGGGGAGAGGGGATAGGGAGGGGGTAGGGGAGGGAGGGAGGGAGGGAGGTGGTGGGAGGAGTGAGAGGGGGAGGGTGAAGGGGAGGAGGTGGGAGAGGGGGGGGGGAGAGGGGGGGGGGGGGTGGGAGGTAGGGAGAGGGTAGAGGGGGGGGGGGGAGAGGGAAGGAGGGTGGGGGGTGGAGAGGGAGAGAGGGGATGGTTGGGAGGAGGGGGAGGAGTAGAAGTGGGGGGGTGGGGGGGGGGAGGGGGGGAGAGTTAGGAAGAGGAGGGAGGGAGGGGGGGGAGGTGGGGAGGTGAGGAAGGAGGAGGGGGAGAGGGAGTTGAGGGAAGTAGGGGGGGGAGGAGGAGGAGGGTTAAGAAGTTGGGAAGAGTAGGAGGTGGGGGAGGGGGAAGGAGGGGAAGGGAGGAGAGTTTGGAAGGGAGAGTAGGAGTGGAGGAGGGGGGGTAGGGGAGGGAGGAGAGAAGTAGGGGAGGAGGGGAGTGGGGGTGAGAGGGTGAGGGTAGTAGGAGGAGGTGAGGAAGTTAGTAAGGAGAGTGAGGGAGTGAGGAGAGTGAGGGAGTGAGGAGAGATTTTGAGAGTAGGGTGGAGGAGGGAGTGGGGAGGGAGTGAGGGGAGGGGTTTGAGGAGTAAGGGGGGGAGTGAGGTAGGGGAGTTAGGACGGAGGGAGGAGTTTGGGAGGTTAGGTTGGAGGGAGGGAGGAGGAGAGTAGGGAATGGAGGGGTGAGGAGGAAATTAAGGGAGTGGAGGGGAGAAGGAAAGTAAGGGGGAGTGGAGGGGTGAGTGAGGGAGGAGAATTAAGGGGAGTGGAGGGGGTGAAGAAGGAAAGTAAGGGGGAGGAGGAAGGGGTGAGGAAGGAAAGTAAAGGTAGTGAAGGAGGTGAGGAGGAGAAGGGTACAAAAGTAAGGGGAGTGGAGGGGTGATGGAGGAGAAGTAAGGGGAGGGAGGGGTGAGGAAGGCAAGTACGGGAGTGGTAGGGGGGAGTGTGAGGGGAGAAGTAAGGGGAGTGGAGGGGGAAGAAGGAAAAGTAAGGGGGAGGGAAATAGGTGTGAGAAGGAAGTAAGGTAGTGTAGGGGTTGAGGAGAGAAAGTAAGGGGAGGGGAGGTGGAGGGAAGGAAAGTAAGGGGAAGGAGAATGGAAGGTGTGAGGAAGGAAAGTAAGGGGAGTTGGAGATGTGAGGAGGAGAAGTAAGGGTAGTGGAGGGGTGAAGGAGGAGAAAAGTAAGGGGGAGTGGAGGGGTGAGAAGTGAAAGTTAAGGGGTTGGAGGGGTGAGGAGGAAAAGTAAGGATATGTGGAGGGGCGAGGGAGAAGTTAAGGGTAGTGGACGGGGTGAGGAGAAGTAAGGGGAGTGGAGGGGTGAGGAAGGAAAGTAAGGGGAGTGGAGGGGTAAGGAAGGAAACGTAAGGGGAGGGTGGGGGAGGTGGTGAGGAGGGAAAGTAAGGGAGTGGAGGGGTGAGGCGGGGAAAGTAGGGGAGTGGAGGGGTGAGAAAGGAACGTAAGGGGGAGTGGAGGTGGTGAGGAAGGAAAAGTAAGGGATGGAGGGGTGAGAGAGAAGTAATGGGAGTGGAGGGGTGAGGAGGGAAAGTGAGGGGAGTGGAGGGCGTGAGGAGGAGAATAAGGTGGAGTGGTAGGGGGAGGCGAGTGAAGAAGGAAAGTTAAGGGGGAGTGGAGGGTGAGGAAAGGAAAAGTAAGGGATAGTGAAGGGGTGAGGAGGAGAAGTAAGGGGAGTGTGAGCGGTTGAGGAAGGAAAGGACGGGGAGTGGAGGGGTGCAGGAAGGAAAGTAAGGGGAGTGGAGGGGTGAAGGAGGGAGAAGTAAGGTAGTGGCGGGGTGAGGAGGCGAAGTAAAGGGGAGTGGAGGGGTGAGGAAGGAAAGTAAGGGGATGTGGAGGGTGAGGAGGAGAAATGAAGGGGAGTGGAGGGGTGAAGAAGGAAAGTAAGGGGAGTGGAGGGAGTGAGGAAGGAAAGTAAGGGTAGTGAAGGGGTTAGGAGGAGAAGTAAGGGGAGTGAGGGGTGAGGAAGGAAAGGAAGGGGAGTGGAGGGGTGAGGAAGGAAAAGTAAGGGGAGTGGAGGGGTGAGGAGGGAGAAGTAAGGGGAGGGAGGGGGTCTAAAAAAGGAAGGAAAGTAAGGGGAGTGGAAGGGGTGGAGGAAATGAAAGTAAGGGGAGTGGGAGGTGTGAGAGAGGAGAAGTAAGGGTAGTGGAGGGGTAGGAGGAGAAGTAAGGGGGTGGAGGGGGAGAATGAAAGTAAGGGGAGTGGAGGGTGAGGAAGGAAAGTAAGGGGGAAGTGGAGGGGTGCGGAGGAGAAATTAAGGGGGAAGGTCGGAGGGGGAGGAAGGAGAAAGTAAGGGGATTGTGGAGGGTGAAGAAGGAAAAGTATTAAGGGCGAGTGGCAGGGTGGTGAGGAGGAGAGAAGTAAGGAGAGTGGGTGTGTGGAAAGAAGTAAGGGGAGTAGAGGGGTGAGGAAGGAAAGTAAGGGGGTGAGTGGAGCGGTGAGGAGGATAAGTAAGGGGAGTGCAGGGGTGAGGAGGATAGTAAGGGGAGTGGAGGGGTGAGGAAGGAAAGAAGGGAGTGAAGGCGGTGCGGAAGGAAAGAAGGGCAGTGGAGGGGGAGGAGAAGTAAGGGTAGTGGAGGGGCGAGGAGGAGAAGTAAGGGTAGTGGAGGGGTGAGGCGGATTTTTTTTTTTTCAACGTAAGGGTCTAGTGGATGGTGTGAGTAGGAGAAGTAAGGGGCGTTTGAGGGTGTGAGGAAGGAAAGTAAGGGGAGTGGAGGGGGAGGAAGGAAATAAGGGGAGTGAGGGGTGAGGAAGGAAATAGGGTTAGTGGAGGGGTGAGGAGGAGAAGTAAGAGTAGTGGAGGGTTGAGGAGGAGAAGTAAGGGTAGATGGATGGGGTGAGGAGGAGAATAAGGGAGTGGAGGTTGAGGAAGGAAAAATAAGGGGAATGGAGGGGTGAGGAAGAGAAGTAAGGGGAGTGGAGGAGTGAGGAAGGAAAGTAAGGGGAGTGGAAGGGGTGAGGACGGAAAGTAATGGGAGTTGGAGGGGTGAGGAAGGAAAGTAAGGGTAGTGGAGGGGGAGCGAGGAGAAGCTAAGGGTAGTGGAAGGGGTGAGGAGAAGTAGGGTAAGTGGAGGGGTGAGGAGGAGAAAGTAAGGGGAGTGAAGGGCAGTGAGGAGCGAGAGTAAGGGGAGTGGACGGGGTGAGGAGAGAAGTTAAGGGGAGGGAGGGGTGAGGAGGAGAAGTAAGGGTAGGGGAGTGAGGGGTGAGGAGGAGAAGTAAGGGAACTGGAGGGGTGCGGAGGAGGAGTAAGGGAGTTGAGGGCTGAGGAAGGAACGTAAGGGGAGTGGAGGGGTGGAGGAAGGAAAGTAAGGTGAGTGAAGGGGTGAGGAGGGAGGAGTAAGGTAGTGGAGGGGTAAGGGAAGGAAAGTAGTAAGGGGAGTGGCGTGGTGAGGAAGAAAGTAAGGGAGTGAGGTGGTGAGGGAGGAGAAAGTAAGGAGGAGTGGATGGGTGAGGAGGAGAAGTAGGGGAGCTGGAGGGGAGGAAGGAAAGTAAGGGTGAGTGGAGGGGGAGGAAGGAAAGTAAGGGGAGTGGAGGGGGGTGGAGGAGAGTAAGGGGCGTGGAGGGGGGAGCGAAGGAAAGGTAAGGGGAAGTGGAGGGGTGAAGAGGAAAGTAAGGGGAGTGGAGGGGTGAGGAGGGAGAAGTGAGGAGGTGGAGGGTGAGGAGGAGAAGTCCAAGGGTAGGGAGGGGTGAGGAGAAAGTAGGGGAGGGCGGGGTGAGGGGCGAAGTAAGGGGAGTGGAGGGGTGTGAGGGAGGAGAAGGAAGAGGAGTGGAGGGGTGAGGAAGGGAAAAGTAAGGGGGAAGTGGAGGGTGAGGAAGGAAGTAAGGGGAGTGGGGGTGGGAGGGGGGGTGGGGGTGAGGAGGAGAAGTAAGGGGTAGTTAGTGAAGGGTGAGGAGGAGACGTAAGGGGGAAGTGGAGGGGTGCGGAGGAGAAAAGTAATGGGGAGTGGAGGGGTGAGGAAGGAAAATAAGGGGAGTGGAGGGGTGAGGAGGAGGAAGTAAGGGGAGTGAGGGGTGAGGAAGGAAAAAAGGGGAGTGGTGGGGTTGAGGGGCGGATAAGTAGGGGATGTGGGGGTGCAGGAGGGAAAGTAAGGAGAGTGGAAGGGTGAGGAAGGAAAATAGGGGAGTGGAGGGGTGAGGAAGGGAAAATTAAGGGGAGTGGAGGGGCGAGGAGGAGAAGATAAGCGGGAGTGGAGGGGTGAGGAAGGATAATAATGGAGTGAGGGAGGAGGCGTGATAAGTAAGGGGTAGTGAGTGGAAGGGGTGAGGAGGATAAGTAAGGGGTGAGTGAAGGGGTGAGGAAGGAAAGTAAGGGGAGTGGAGGGGAGGAAGGAAAGTAAGGGGAGTGAAGGGATGTGAGGATCGGAAAGTAATGGGTAGTGGAGGGGTTGAGGAGAAGAAGGTAGGGAGGGGCGAGGAGGAGAAGTAAGTGTAGTGGAGGGGTGTGAGGACGGAGAAGTAAGGGGAGGTGAGGGTGTGAGGAAGGGGGGGGAACGTCAAGGGGAGTGGAGGGGTGAAGGAGCAAAATAAGGGGAGTGGAGGGGTGAGAAGGAAAGCTAAGGGTTAGTGGAGGAGTGAGGAGGAGAAGTAAGAGTAGTGGAGGGGTGAGGAGGAGAAGTAAGGGTAGTGGAGGGGTGAGGAGAGAAGTACGGTGAGTGGAGGGGTGAGGAAAGGAAAATAAGGGGAGTGGAGGGGTGAGGAAGAGAAGTAAGGGGAGTGGAGGGTGAGGAAGGAAAAGAAGGGGAGTGGAGGGGTGAGGGAAGGAAAGATGGAAGTGGAGGGGGTGAGGAAGGGAACGTAAGGGTAGTGGAGGGGTGAGGAGGGAAGTAAGGGGTAGTGGAGGGGTGAGAGGAGAGTAAGGGTAGTGGAGGGGGTTGAGGGGAGAAGCTAAGGGGAGTGAAGGGGTGAGGAGGAGAAGTAAGGGAGTGGAAGGGGAGGAGAAGAGAAGTAAGGGGAGTGCTTTTAGGGTTGTGAGGAGGAGAAGTAAGGGTCGTGGAGGTGGAGTGAGGAGGAGAAGTAATGGAGTGGCGGGGTGAGGAGGAGAAGGAAGGGGAGTTGCGGGGTGAGGAAGGAAAGTAAGGGGTGAGTGGAGGAGGAGGAAGGAAAGTAAGGGGCGGGAATGGCTGGTGGGAGGCGGAGTAAGGGTAGTGACGGGTGAAGGAAGGAAAGTTAAGAGGAGTGGAAGGGATGTGAGGAAGGAAAGTAAGTGGAGTGGAGGGGTGAGAGGAGGAAGTAAGGGGGATGGAGGGTGAAGAGGGAAGTCGGGGAGTGGAAGGAAGGGGTGAGGAGGAGAAGTAAGGGGAGTGGAGGGGCTGAGGAAGGAAAGTAAGGGGAGTGGAGGGGTGAGAGGATAAGTAAGGGGATCCGTGGAGGGAGTGAGGAAGGAAAGTAAGGGGATGGAGGGTGAGAAGGAAAGTAAGGGGGGTGGAGTGGGGAGGGGAAGTAAGGGGGAGGGAGGGGTGAGGAGGAGGAAGTAAGGGTAAAGGGTGGAAGGGTGAGGAGGAGAGTTAAGGGGAGTGGAGGGTGAGGGAGGCGAAGTAAGGGGCTGAGTGACGGGGGAGAGGAGGAAGAAGTAAGGGGAGTGGAGGGGTTGAGAAGGAAAGAAGGGGAGTGGAAGGGGTGAGGAAGGGAAAGTAAGGGGAGTGTAGGGGTGAGGAGGAGACGTAAGGGTAGTGAAGGGGGGTGAGGAGGAGAAGTCAAGGGGAGTGGAGGGGTGAGGAGGAGAAGTAAGGGGAGATGGAGGGGTGAGGTAAGGAAAATAAGGGGAGGACGGTGTGAGGAGGAGAAGTAAGGGGAGGTGGAGGGGTGAGGACAGGAAAATAAAGGAGTGGAGGGGTGAGGAGGATAAGTAAGGGGAGTGGAGGGTGAGGGGATAAGTAAGGGGTGGAGGGGTGAGGAAGGAAAATAAGGGGAGGGAAGGGGTGAGGAATTTAAAAATAAGGGGAGTGAAGGGGTGAGGAGGAGAAGTTAAGGGGAGTGGAGGGATGAGGAAGAAAATAAGGGGAGTGGAAGGGGTGAGGAGGATAAATAAGAAATGGGAGATGGCGGGGTGTGAGGAGAGAATAAGTAAGGGGAGGTGAAGGGGGGCGGACGAGAAGTAGCGGAGTGGAGGGGTGAGGAGGATAAAGATAAGGGGAGAGTGAAGGGGTGAGGAGGAGAAGTAAGGGGTGTGGAGGGTGAGGAAGAAAGTAAGGAGAGTGGAGGGGTGAGGAGAGAAGTTAAGGGGAGTGAGGGGTGTGAGGAGGAGAAGTAAGGAGTGGAGGTGTGGGGCAGGAGAAGTAAGGGGAGTGAAGGGCGTGACGGAAGGAAAGTAATGGGGAGTGGAGGGGTGAGAAGGAAAGTAAGGGGGAGTGAAGGGTTATGAGGAAGGAAAGTCAAGGGGAGTGGAGGGGGAGGAAGGAAGTAAGGGGAGTGAAGGGGTGAGGAGGAGAAGTAAGGGGCAGCTGAAGAGGTGAGGAGGAGAAGTAAGGGGGAGGATGAGGGGAGAGGAAGGAAAGTACGGGGAAGTAGAGGGGTGAGGAGGAGAATTAAGGGGAGTGAAGGGGTGAGGAGGAGAAGGTAAGGGGAAGTGAAGGGTGAGGAGGAAGAAGTAGGGGAGTGAAGGGGTGAGGAAGGAAAAGTAAGGGGAGTGGGGGAGTGAGGAGGGAAAGTAAGGGGAGTGGAGGGTGAGGAGGCAGAAGTAAAGGGGAGTGAGGGGAGGAGGAGAAGTAAGGGGAGTGAAGGGGTGAGGAAGGAACTAAGGGGCGTTTTTATTTTAATTTCGGTGGAGTGAGGAAGGAAAGTAAGGGAGTGGAGGGTGAGAAAGGAAACAATAAGGGGATTGGAGGGAGTGAGAAGGAAAGTAAGGGGAGTAGTAGACGTAAGGAGGAGATGGGTGTGAGAGGAGGGAAGAAGTAAGGGAAGTGAAAGGGTTCAGGAGTAGGAGGGAAGAAAATCGAGAGAGCGAGAGATAGAGATGAAGAGAGAGAGAGAGAGAGAGGAGGAGAGAGAGAGACGAGAGAGAGAGATGAGAGAGGAAGAGAGAGAGACGACGAGAGAGCAGAGAGAGAGAGAAGAAACAGAAGGATGGTATGAAAAAAAGTGCGTAAGGGAAAAGCAAAGGGAAGAATGAAGGAACATACAGATATGAAGAACGGAGGAGACGCACCTTTCTTCTTCAGGTGATCCTCAGTCATGACAGCAGCGATGGCAAAGATGTTCCCCAGCGTTCCCAGGGCAGCCATCGTGGACACTATCAGCAGCATGCCCAGGCGATTCCAATGCTGCTGCTCCTCATCGTCCACCTGTCCGCTGCTGTTCCGTCGGTCCAGCTTCGTGTGGGCGTGCTGCTCCCCCTCCTGCTCCTGCTGCTGCTGGAGGAGGGGGAGCAGGTCTTGGTCGCTGCCCACAACACCCGCGAACCCCGCCCGTATCGCCGCCTCCGTCACCCAGCCCAGCACGTCGTCGCCGGGAGAGGACACACCCGTGCTCATCTTTCGTGCATCCCGCCTGTAGGAGAAGCAGCAGGAATCACCAAAAGTCATCAAGAGTTATCAAGCGTCATCAAAAAATCCTCAAGAGTCACCAAGAGTCCTCAAGAGTCCTCAGGAGTTCTCAAGAGTCATCAGGAGTCCTCAAGAATCCTCAAGAGTCCTCAAGAGTCCTCAAGAGTCCTCAAGAGTCATCAAGAGTCATCAAGAGTTATCAAGAGTCATCAAGAGACACGAGAAGAGGTTACCAGGTGATATATCAAAGGATACAAAGTAAGAGACCCCTGTGGGAGGAGCAGCATGAGTCATCAAGGTCATTGAAGGACACGAAGGAAGCATGCTGGTGCCCCCGCAAAGACATCATCATATACACCACCACCGATACTACCGCCACCGCCACCACCACCACCACCATCACCATCACCGCCACCATCACCATCACCGCCACCGCCACCACCACCACCACACCACACCATCACCACCACCATCACCACCACCATCACCGCCACTATCACCGCTGCCGCTGGAAATATGTATGGAAGGCTGTGAGAGTAACAAATTATCTTTACTGTCAACACTGATGGATGAGGTCCCCCGTCCACCGCGATTTGGGGGCGCTGTACATGTGAACAGCCGGGGATTTTACGCCAACTAGAGGAAGGATGGGAGGAGGCGGTGTGGCTCAGAGGAGTGAGGTGTGAGAGGCGATTATGACAACATCTGAAACACGCGGGAACGTTTTAATTCATTCCAGTTTGATGAGGTGAAAGGAGAGGAACTTAATTAAAACCGTGTAATGTGGAAAGGACAATAGATGGATCGTAGAGGACAAGGGAAAAGGGGTATTGAATGGGAAAAGGGGATGGACAGTAACAGGGAGGGAAAGGGAAGGAAGGGATAACTGGTGGGAAAGGAATGGGATTGGCGCCACTGATGCATACCAGATACGGACCTAAACTTATGTACGGGAAGGAAAAGAAAAACGAATTACTAATGGTAGGTCATAAAGCTAGAAAATGTACGGGAATTCAACAGAGAAAATGGATGTATCTGAGTTCCATCCCGGGCAAGTTATAGTCAGAGGGACGCACACGCACACGCACACACACGCACACGCATGCACACACACACACACACACACACACACACACACACACGTTCAGAACAATAACCAGAGAGGAAAGAAATGGGTGTGTAAAGTTGTTGTTTTCGGGTATATGCTAAACACACACACACACACACACACACACACACACGCACACGCACACGCACACGCACACGCACACACACACAGTGACGAAAAGGGGGTTAATGATTCAGAAGGCTTAATTGACAACAACACCTGACGTCCAATATCTCATTAGACATCGTCATTAGTAGAAAGCCAATAACTCACACACACACACACACACACACACACACACACACACACACACACACACACACACACACACACACACATGCACACACACACACACACACACACACACACACACACATACATACATACACACACACCACACACACACACACACACACACACACACACATACACACACACACACACACACACACACACACACACACACACACACACACACACACACACACACACACACACACACACACACACACAGAAACAAACAAGTGACCCAGATCTCGTCCTCCTCTTTTTCCTAATCAAGACACGTGTGTTTGTGTAGAGGGTGCCATGGCGTCGCCCAGAACAGGTCACACAGCCGTCGAAAATAGGTCAAACTGGTCACCATAAGTATACACACGCCCACGATACTATTCACCCTCATAACGCTAGCCATTCCCTTCCTTATACTTTCTACTTCACTTATTTCCCATCCTTCTTTATCCTGGAAACACGTCTTCTAGAGTCCATCAGACATTTAGATATTTTTTTCCTTTCCTTTCCTCTTCTTCTTTACTTCGATACCGCTAAGACCTTCCTTTTTATATTCTTTATCTCGTTTTCCCCTTCCTTTTCCTTTCCATACGTTTCCCCCTTCCTTCTCCTCTTTATAGTTCTCTCGTTTCCCCCTTCCTTCTCCCACCTCCCTTCTCCTTTCCCTAAGTTTCCCCCTCCCTTCTCCTCTATATAATTCCTGTCTCGTTTTCCCCTTCCTTCTCCCACGCAATTTTCCCCATGGTAAGGGCGTTCAACTCATTACAGAGGCGTGTAATCACAGTGGCTCGTCGTCGTCACACCCACACAACAGCGAACCCTCAGCGGCCTCGAGAATCATATCCGCCCGCGGCTCCTCATCACAACTTAGGGAATGAGAGGAATGCTGGAAATGCTCGGCTCCCCAGTTGAGGCAGCAGAGAAATAAAACAAGAGTAAAACAGACTATGGAACAAGAAGACTGAAAACTGAAGTATAACAGAAAAATAAAACAGGCTATGGGAGATAAAACAGAAGAATAAAACAGGCAGGCTATGGGAGATCAAACAAAAATAAAACAGACTATGGGCGACAGAACTTTCCACCCTGATGATGATACGCTGTTTTAGTTATGAAAATTTTGTCTTAATGAAAAAACAATATGAAAGAAGACTACTTTTATATAGAAAAGTTTCGTTGTCTATATGGAATTCGTGGAACCACTGTTTATTAAAAAAAAGACAAGTCTCCACGTACGGAACAGCTTTAGTTGTATTGGGTAATCTTGATTGAAGTTGCCTAGTGTCATGTTTGTTAAGCTTTTATATGAGACAATAATCTACAGTTATTTTATACTTACCAATTATAATCGTTTTGCGTAAGCAGTCTCTGAGAATTCATGACATGGAAGGTGTTTACTTCAATGTCATACACTGAATGTCGATGGAAAATCATCAAAATCTTTTTCAATCTTTAATCAAGCGCGTTGACAGAGTACTGCCGCCATGTATTGATACAGAAGCAGCCGGAGTCAGAAATTATGTCAAGGCTTACTTTTTACAGTAAAATAGTAGCCACGTATATAACATAACTGACATCCGCCTACGTGTGTTGCAGATCCAGGAATTCCGAGTTTCTATATCTATGTTTTGAATCCGTATTTTTTACATATATAAAGCTTCAAAAGGAATGACAAAAATATATGTGTTCATTCTGTACCTATACTAATCATTTCAAACAAAATGTGATTTTTAGTACACCCCAAAATATTTCATTCTGATGCAATACCGTCCCATATCCAAGACGGTTAGTTTCATATCCGGATGCAGCGCTATTGTGCGCTGTTGGGGAAAAAAAATCATTCTTTTCGTTGCTCTGTCGAAGTTGGAGAAGAGGAATTGTACGTTCAATTAAGGACATTCAATACATGGAGATTATGGATTAATGTATAAAACTGACAAAATCTGATTGGTTACGTAGTGGAGATAATAAATATATCATTTTTGATAATGCAAAATTCTGCTTCGGAAGGACACTAGAGTAAAGTAATCGTACGTAAGGAAAGCAATGAAATACGCAATAAAATACCGTTCTGACAGTGTATCGTTTTGACGGGATGAACTGCACTGCACGTTAGGGGATATAAAAGGGAACTAGTTTTTATAGATAGATATGTATCAAGTGACCCGAATAGGCAAAAAATAGAAGAAAAATTGTTTGAAAAAAAATGCTTTGATGAATACTAGGAGGCTTAAAGTAACAACAAAAGAGCGGAGAAAAAGACATTAGCAAAAAAAAAAAACTCTGAAAATTGAATTAGAAAAGCAATTATTATCAGGATGAAACAGCGTAAAAAGATACATCTTTGTGAAGGTAAAACAACGTACATCAAAAGATTGCAATAACAAGTGTTCTTATCTCCTACTGACGATGTTAAAAAAGAATAGCAAACTGAGCAAACAGAGGGGAGGAAATGGAGAGAGAGAGAGAGAGAGAGAGAGAGAGAGAGAGAGAGAGAGAGAGAGAGAGAGAGAGAGAGAGAGAGAGAGAGAGAGAGAGAGAGAGAGAGAGAAGAGAGAGAGAGAGAGAGAGAGAGAGAGAGAGAGAGAGAGAGAGAGAGAAATAAAATAAGATAAGGAAAGTCTGGTAAAAATAATTGTTAGTCATATATTGATTATTTTATTCCTTCCCTACTATTGGCTGCTGTCTCCCTCTGACGTCATACCATTGTTTTCCTTACGTTGTGGCTGCATTACTTTACCCTCCGTATTGCGTTGTGGCCCTCGTGTCGCTACGGGGTCTTTGTGATGGGTTCGATTCCACCTGATTACGCGTTCCTTCCCCCTTGATCAACCCTCTCCCTTCCCCATGTCTCTTGGTTACCTCAGGGCTTTTTGTTACTTCTCTTTGTTTGTCCTTGGCCAGTCCTTTGTGATGTAAAACAAAAAAAACAAAAAAATGGCGGCTTGTTCGGTATACAGGTGTTCTCGACGGTATGAGGGGGTGAAGGGGGGGGGAGAGGGGGAAGAGGGGAGAGGGGGAAAGGGGGGAGGGGAAACAGGTGGAGTCTCTTGTTGCTGATGAGTTCGTTCGATGACGTCAAGGTGTGTGTGTGTGTGTGTGTGTGTGTGTATTTGTGTGTGCGTGTGTGTGAGTGTGTCTGTGCGTGTGTGTGAGTGTTTTTGTAGCGCTGTTGGTGTCGATAAATGAAAGGATTTGGTGAGGATACTGGATGATGTGTTTTTTATTTTTTTTATTATTGACGAATTCAGCCTTGGAATTTTTTGGGTAATATCCAGATAATTATCGTCACATTTTCTCTCTCTCTCTCTCTCTCTCTCTCTCTCTCTTCTCTCTCTCTCTCTCTCTCTCATCTCTCTCTCTTCTCTCTCTCTATCTCTCTCTCTCCCTCTCTCTCTCTCTCTCTCTCTCTCACTCTCTCTCTCTCTCTCATCTTCTCTCTCTCTCTCTCTCTCTCTCTCGCTCTCTCTCTCTCTCTCTCTCTCTCTCTCTCTCTCTCTCTTCTCTCTCCTCTCTCTCTCTCCTCTCTCTCTCTCTCTCTCTCTCTCTCTCTCTTCCTCTCTCTCTCTCTTCTCTCTCTCTCTCTCTCTCTCTCTCTCTCTCAACATTACACAGGCAAAAAAATCGCTTCACCAGGGTAAGTTTTAAGCGGGCCAAGGAGGGTGTTGGAGGAAGATAAGGCGATGCAAGGACCTTCTCTCTCTCTACCTTGCCTTCCTCCTTTAATGAACCCCTACCTCCTCGTGTCCTCCTGCCTGGATGATTGTGAGCTGCTGAGGGGACCCTGGACTATGGAGGGGAAGTAGTGAGGGAAGGGAAAGGGGTGATAAGGATGAGGGAAGAGGAAGCAGGTAGGGTGATAGGAAGAGATAAGGTGGTAACATTGTCATGATGGATAGAAGAAGCAGTGAATGGGAGATGGAGGGGAGAAGTGGGAAGGGAATAGGGGAATGGGAGATGGAGGGAAGAGGGAAGGGAATGAGGGGTGTGGGTGAGGGGACAGGTGTGAGGGGTTATTAATGAGAGTGGAGGGATAGGTGTGATATAATGGAGGTGATAATGAGGAAGACATGATAAGGATGATTATAATGATTGACGAAGCTCGTAAATCGATTCAGATATCTTTATTTTCTGCTTCTTGTTGTTGTTGTTTATAGTCGTGAATCTGTTTTTGTGTTACCTCTTCGTTTTTTTATGATAGGTAGTGGTGATTGTTGTGGTGGTGGTTGTTGTGGTGGTGGGGGGTATGTTGTTGTGGTGGGTGGTGTTTGGGGATGGTGGTGGTGGTGGTGGTTAGGGTGGTGGTGGTGGTCGTGGTGTGGTGTTTGTTTGGGGT
>JACEEZ010012593.1:0-27500 GCA_016584305.1 Chionoecetes opilio | reverse complement strand
CATTAGTCTTTCAATCAGCGTATTGTCAAATTTTACTGATTAATTGTCCTTGCCGAAACTCAGTCAGTCAGTCAGTCAGTCAATCAATCAGCAGTCAGTACGCTAGTTTATTTATCAACTAAATGTTTCCATAATGTTCAAGGTAAACAGGTAGATTAAGTATTATTTACAATATGCATTAAGGCGTGTTTTGCATAACTACCTGCGGGAGTATTTAATTGGCTTATTATTTATCTATTGTTTGCTGCTTTCATCATTTTTTGGAACGTTTTACTGAGGCTGTAAACGTTTCCTTTGTTTGTATAGTTTTTTATTAATCGCTTCTCGCCGTGTCTCTTTGCGTGTTTTCCGTCGTGCGTGCGTGTGTGCATGATATCCTGCCTCATTAATCCTCCTCCACCATCACCACCTCCACCACCACCACCACCTCCACCACCATCACTACCTCCACCACCATCACTACCTCCACCACCATCACTACCTCCATCACCATCACTACCTCCACCACCATCACTACCTCCACCACCATCACTACCTCCACCACCATCACTACCTCCACCACCATCACTACCTCCACCACCATCACTACCTCCACCACCATCACTACCTCCACCACCATCACCACCTCCACCACCATCACTACCTCCACCACCATCACCACCTCCACCATCACCACCTCCACCACCATCACTACCTCCACCACCATCACTACCTCCACCATCACCACCTCCACCACCATCACTACCTCCACCATCACCACCACCTCCACCACCATCACTACCTCACCACATCACACCTCCACCATCAACACCTCACCACATCACACTCCACACCCCACCACCACTACCCACCACCATCACTACTCCACCACTCACACTCCACCATCACTACCTCCACCACCATCACACTCACACCTCACTCACAATGCACTACCTCACCACCATCATCCTCACACCATCACAACCTCCCCACCACACTACCTCCACTACACCCTCCACCACCATCCTACTCACCACCATCCACCACCCCATCACTACCCCACCATCACACTCCACCACATCACTACCTCCACACCATCACCACCTCCACCACCATCACCACCTCCACCACCATCACTACCCCACCACCATCACTACCTCCACCACCATCACACCTCCACCACCATCACACCTCCACCACCATCACACCTCCACCACCATCACTACCTCCACCACCATCACACCTCCCACCACATCACTACCTCCACCACATCACCACCTCCACTCACCATCAACCATCCACCCATCATCACCACCTCCACCACACACCTACCTCCACCACCATCACCACCTCCACCACCATACACCTCCACACATCCACTCACCACCACTCACCCCACCCCCCCATCACACCCCACCACCATCACCACCTCCACCACCATCACTACCTCCACCACCATCACTACCTCCACCACCATCACCACCTCCACCACCATCACTACCTCCACCACCATCACCACCTCCACCACCATCACTACCTCCACCACCATCACTACCTCCACCACCATCACTACCTCCACCACCATCACCACCTCCACCACCATCACTACCTCCACCACATCACCACCTACCCACCACCATCACCACCTCCATCCACCATCACTACCTCCACCACCATCCACCACCTCCACCACCATCACTACCTCCACCACCATCACTACCTCCACCACCATCACTACCACCACCATCATCACCACCTCCACCACCATTACTACCTCCGCCATCATCACCACCTCCACCACCATCACTACCTCCATCACCATCACTACCTCCACCACCATCACTACCTCCACCACCATCACTACCTCCACCCACCTACCACCACCATCACACCACCTCCACCACCATCACTACCTCCCACCATCACACTCCACCACCATCACTACCTCCACACCACATACCTCCACCACCATCACTACCTCCACCACCATACCACCCACATCACACCACTCCACCACCCATCACTACCTCCACCACCATCACACCTCACCACCATCACCCTCACCACCATCACTACCTCCACCACCATCACTACCTCCCACACTACTCACACCATCACTACCACCACATCACACCACCTCCACCACCATACTACCTCCACCATCACACCACACCATCACTACCTCCACCACCATCACTACCTCCACCACCATCACTACCTCCACCACCATCACTACCACCACCTCACTACACATCCCACCACACCTCCACCACCATCACTACCTCCCCACCATCACTACCTCCACCACCATCACTACCTCCACCACCATCACCTCCACCACCATCACTACCCCACCACCATCACTACCTCCCACCATCCACACCTACCTCCACCACCATCACACCTCACACCATCACACTCCACACCATCACCACCTCCACCACCATCACTACCTCCACCACCATCACTACCTCCACCACCATCACCACCTCCACCACCACCATCACTACCTCCACCATCATCACCACCTCCACCACCATCACTACCTCCACCACCATCACCACCTCCACCACCATCACTACCTCCACCAATCACTACTACCCCACCACCATCACACCCTCACCACCATCCATCACTACCTCCACCATCATCACCACCTCCACCACCATCACTACCTCCACCACCATCACTACCTCCACCACCATCACTACCTCCACCACCATCACTACCTCCACCACCATCACTACCTCCACCACCATCACCACCTCCACCACCATCACTACCTCCGCACATCACCACTCCACCCACCACACTACCTCCACCACCATCAATACCTCCACCACCATCACTACCTCCATCACCATCACTACCTCCACCACCATCACTACCTCCACCACCATCACTACCTCCACCATCATCACCACCTCCACCACCATCACTACCTCCACCACCATCACTACCTCCACCACCATCACTCATCACACCTCCACCACCATCACTACCTCCCATCATCACCACCCACCACCATCACTACCTCCACCACCATCACTACCTCCGCCACCATCATCATCACTACCTCCACCACCCTCACCACCTCCACCACCATCACTACCTCCACCACCCCACCATCACTACCTCCGCCACCATCACCACCTCGACCACCATCACCACCTCTGCCAACATCACCACCTCCACCACCTCCATCACCATCACCACCATCACTACCTCCACCACCATCACTACCTCCACCACCATCACCACCCCACACCACCACCACCACCACCTCCACTACCATCACTACCATCACTACCTTCACCACCACCACCACCACCACCACCATCACCTTCCCCATCACCATTGCCACTACCATCTCCACATCTACTACTACTACTACTACTACTACTACTACTACTACTACTGCTATTGCTACTACTACTACTACTACTACTACTACTACTACTACTACTACTACTACTACTACTACTACTACTACTACTACTACTACTGCTATTGCTACTACTACTACTACTACTACTACTACTACTCTATGCTATTGCCCCTTCTAATGCTACTACTACTACTACTACTACTACTATTATTACTGCTATTGCCACTTCTAATGCTACTAGCCTACTACTACTACTACTACTACTACTACTACTACTACTACTACTACTACTAACATGGCTACCATCACAGTCCTTAACTCTTTCATAGACTATTGTGAGTATGTGTGTGTGTGTGTGTGGTGTGTGGTGTGGTGTGGGTGTGGGTGTGTGGTGTGTGTGTGTGTGTGTGTCGCTTTCCCTATACATGAGGGAATGAAGTATGCATACGAAGGGAAATTATAGTAAACTAGCCGAAAGTCCGCCCTCCGGGCGGACTTTTTGGCTAGCTCCTGCAGAGGGCTTTTGGTGGGCCTTCGGCCCAATAATTGTAACACTTGTATTTTAATGATAATGTATTTCACACAACCATGAGTTTAATCTCACAGAATAATTTTTGGGTTATCACAAAATCTGACAAAATATTACTGCAAAGCAGCAGGATAGACAGTGTTCTTGGTCTTTTTGTTGGGTGTGAGGATAAAGAGCTTGCTGCCATCTCCCACTCTTGAGCATCCAACATAGAGCTGACTATGGGAGAAGCAAGGTTGAAGTCGATGAAGTCCAACATACTTCAGTGATTGGCCTTGTGACTTGTTGATTGATATCTTTCTTTTTTCATGCAAAATATATCGCGTAAATTTTTTTTTTTTTCTTCACAAGTCTCGCTAATACTAAACATAAAAGAAAAGAAAAGTGATCGGATCATCCCCAAAGTGGCATTAAAACTCCGTTACCGGTAGACTAGAGTACAATACCATAAACCTGGCCCAAGGGCTAAAGATTCGTTTTTGTGACCCTCTCCTTTTTCAGATAATCCGATAGATTTTGATGTGTTTTGAAAGAATCTGACCTTTGTTTTTCTTGGTAATCACTAGTTATTATTTTACCCCCTTGACAGAAGCAAGACATTATTGCTTTGAAGAGTTTGATTAAAGAGTCATCACAATAAGGTATGGTAATAGTCAAAATAAGTTACATCACTGGGAAGCCTGAGGTTTTTAAGGTTGGTTAGGTTAGTTTAATTAAGGAAAGGGGGTCCTTTGGGGTCATGTCCTCCCATGTTAGATTAGGTTTAGTTCCGTTTTATTCGTAATCTATATTTTTCTGGTAGATTTTATGTATTTTGGAACAATCTGAACTGTGTTTTTGAGATTGGTTACGTATCCGAACTTAACTGAATCTCCCACACTAGTTTACTAACCTAACATGGACATTAGTTACCTAACCTAACCTAACCGATCAAGTTATTGCTGATATTTAATCAATGAATGCAGAAACACCGGTAAAAGCTTATTAAATGTTTATACTGAGTACTATAATATCAAGATCAAGAACTAGAACTATCGCAGAAAATTAGAAGTCCTGCCGATGTGAAAAATTGTAAAAAATATATATTATAATTATAAGATATTTTTAATAGGAAGGCGTGTACATATGAGATATGAAAATCAAACTAACCTAACCCCACCTATTGACTCACTACCCTAACCTGGCCTAACCTAACCACACCTATTGACTCACTAACCTAACCTGGCCTAACCTAACCCTACCTTTTGACTCACTAACCTAACCTATCCCAATGTTTTAACCTCCAAACTAAAGCCCAATCCTCATTAAAAAGTGTCCACGGCAAGGGAAGAATCGAGGCGATGCAGGTCACAAGAGGAAGAAGAGTGAGGCTGATGTAAACACTTGTCTCTGTCCTCCTCAACAAGTCATATCTCCAAAAGTAATTATTTGCGACGAAAGCTCATAGAGCGAGTGCTTCCTAGAATCCAATAAGTTAAACAGAAACCAAACTCCCGATTGTGTAGCGAATTTCGGTCCTATTGTAAAATAATACCACCTTTGGTTCTAACTATTTGGTAGCTACAACCCATTAACTAGGATACACGGTGACTTGCAATTACATATCATTATAAACTAAGCACATGAGCCAGAATACCAAGCTACATAATCATCAATCACGATTTAATACAGGTAAGAAACGTCAGGAAGGTGGCTAGTATATTTTCCGGATGCACGAGCTATATTTCTGAGATACGACAGCTTCACCTACTTCCTGCTACGCAAAAAATCACGTTATAATCTAATCATTCACACTATTTTATATGTGAGCAGTATTGTGGACGATATAAGCTGAGTACAGTGTTTACGCAAATCTACTTCAAGGCGGTGTCGCCAGCTTGGCTAAGATTTCCACGGTATCACACGTTCTTCTACGCAACGGTAAACATTCCATAACGAACGCATCAAAGACTTCATTTAAAGTCTGATAAATATTTTTGGAGGTTATTTACATCAAATAGCATATGAACAAAAACTTAGTATCGTTTGAATACTTTTTTGTTTATTGTAAGGCATCCATCGCATGGGCGGTACCATGCGATCAGCATATTGTATCGTTCCAATAATGTATGCAATTACTACGGACTGGGAATACCCGCTTACCATCATCATTTGCATGGCAATGACTAGGAATATCAGGCTATGCCCGTACCTTTTTTTCTTTCCTTATATATTATTTCAGATCAAGGCAGGAAGCGACGATCACACACACACACACACGCACACACAAACACACACGCACACACGCATGTACACTTTCACGGCGGTAAATAAGGCAAGAAAGGTTCATGAGTTACTGTCGCGCGTTTCCTTGATTTTTGTGCATAATCGTGTCTGAGTTCTTGGTATTACGTGTGTGTTTGTGTGCGTGTGTGTGTGTGTGTGTGTGTGTGTGTGTGTGTGTGTGTGTGTGTGTGGCGTGTGCGTGTGCGTGCGCGTGCGCGTGCGTGCGCGTGCGCGTGCGTACGTAGAGCGAATGGTGGTATAAAGTTGTGTACGTAAACTTTTAAATATATTCATGCATTGTATTCAGTAGTAAATGTCGTGTTTGTGTGTGTGTAAGTGTGTGTGTGTGTGTGTGTGTGTGTGTGTCGTGTGCGTGTGCGTGTGCGTGTGCGTGTGCGTGTGCGTGTGCGTGTGCGTGTGCGTGTGTGTGTGTGTGTCACGTGTTTTGACCTCATAAACTACCACCGACTTGCATTTTTTTTTTCTTTTGTAATAATTATGTTTAAGGGATTACCGATTCGTTCCCATAATGCCTGGCGAAAGAAACGCAAAGAGGAGTAAGGAAGAAGAGAAAGAGGAAGTCATTTAGGCTCATATGCACAATTTCCTTTGTTTTTTTATTCCTTCTCCTCCTGTTCCTTCTCCTCCTCTTAATCCCTCGCATGGCCGTGTGTCACTAGGTAGTTAACAACCATCACGTCATCGCCCAGGTGTTGACGAGGCAGGTCTGAGTCACGTCTTTCGTCCCATAAACAAACCTTGAAGGGACTGGGTTGCAGGGAAGGCAAGGGCGGTGAAGAAGAAGGAAGAGAGGGATGATGAGGAGTGAGGGAAGGGAAGGGAAGGGAAGAAGTTTGGGAGTCGGAGGGATGCATTGGCGGGGGAGTAGGGAGTGATGGAGGGTGTGAAAGAAGGAAAAGGGTGTATACTGTAGGGTGGAGTGTACATTTTCAGAATTTATTTTCTTCTTTGGGTAGTTATAAAAACTTGCTAAGGGGTCTAAACAACATGTTGACATGAAATAGAAAAATAAAAAATAAAAATTTTGGCTAGCACATTCAGCTTGAAAATCACGCAGATTTTTTTTTTTTTTTTTTTTTTTTCGAGGCCGAATGGCGTTTGGCTGTATCTAAATGTGCTTAGACTGCAAAACCATTATTTGTATTGTACAATTTTAACAAGTAACTGCTTGAATTTACACAAACAAACAAAGAACACTTATATGGGAACATAGCTCACTTAATTTCTTTTCATAGTTTTTCAAATTTTATGTTGAATTTTGGTTTCAAATTTGGGCATTTTAGCCTGCGACTCCAACCGGACCCGTACACTTGAAACACTTGAAACACTTGAAACACTTTAATATGCTTACCATAATACATACGTTAATAAAGTTATATAACATAATTTGTGTAAGCAGGCCATACGAAGCCATACGGCTATTCGGGCAGCATCTCTGTAGTTTACAAACAAGTTTATCTAGGACGTCAGTAGCAATTACATAAAAGAAGAAGAAAAAAAAAGAAAAAAGAAAAGCCGTATAAACCCATCGCGGCTTTCCTTCCCACAGACCGCCGCCGAAGCTTCCGTAACAAGCTTGATATGTCTCTCGACTGCTTGCGTGTGACAGGGGTAGCGTGAAAAGCCGACGATTGGCGTGACATCCTCGTGGATGAAGCGTAGAAGAGTCTCGTCATCAATCTTCATGGTCACCGGTGGTTCCGTGATTGGTTCCTTGCGCCAGTCAATCATAGAAGTGTAGTCTTCGGCTTCAAAGTTCAGAGTTGGCACCTTAAAGACCCTGACCGTGCCCGGTTTCGCTTCTTTTCTTGCTTTCATGATGCGACGTACACCGAGTTCGCGTATATGGGGTCGAGCGTCGGTTATCATACTGAGAAGAAGATTCTCGGGATGTCCGAAATAACCATTTCTTTGTATAACGGGGTCGACGACACGATGAAGATCTTTCTTCATGTAGCGAGATTTGTTGATCGTTTCAAACACGTGCCTTCCTCCATCTTTGCACGAGGGTTTCATCTTTATCGCAAACCACATGGGTGCATCAACTCTGACAATGAAGAGAACAAGCTCTTTGAGTTGATCTGAGGGGTTCGCTGTAGACACATACAGACGTAGAATGCGATTGCCTGTAGTTAACCATCTCGAATGATTCATTAGACCGGGATTTCGTAGAGAAAGGTCAACAGGACACACACCGACTGATATGGCGTTACATATGTCGCGAAGGTACTTCTGATCTGTTGATAAATCATCAGGGAGTGTCGAGGGCATTTCACACTGAATGTGTGAAAATGTCACTAGCGGTAAAGCTTCACAGGTTGGTAGTTGTTTACCGATCGGTCCTGGGAAGCCTTTTGGTCCTGTGCTCTTTCCGTCGAGATGAGCGAAGAGATGCCTCAATGGAAGCTCATTCGCGTGAAGTTGGCAGATGAACCAATGAACTGGTCGCTTTAGAGACAGTTCAAACAATCGAACCATGCCGCCTTTTACTCCAGTGTTGACTACTGTGCCGTCGCATCCCAGAGCCATTATTTCTGTTTTATTTACACCTTTCTCGTCTAAATATTTTATCAGTTCAACTGTTACAACTTTGCTAGAGCCGCCGGTTGGAGTTATGTGTCCAAAATAAGACGACCCCGGTTCAGATATGATTACTATATGTTCTTCGCTCGTGACCTCTCGATGTAACTTTCCGTCATCTTTTCTCACTTGCACCATGGTCTTGTCTTTGCAACCGTCAAAATAGAAGCCGCTGATGTCGTTGTCTCTTTCCTCGCGCACGTGACTTCTTTTCTTGCTTCGCTCGCGTCTTATCCTGCTTCTGTCTATCACATACTGACATCGCCTTCGTGAACTATTCCGATGTCCTGTAGTACAGCACTCGTTATACTTGCTGCCGCCCGGTCCGATAACCCATGACGGTCACACGCTAACGCTACAGACGGAAGCTTCACTCTCATCTGATTACCTTTAGCTTCCTGCTTTGGCGTTGGTTTTTTAGGCGTGTTCGCAAACATTTCAGAGTCGCTATCATCACTCGTAACATCGTCATTAGAATTAGAATCAATGTCATTGATCTCCATGTTGGTTGATGATGACGTCGATGGTTCGGGACTTTTAGCTTTGGCAGGTGTAGTTTGTCGTCGTATTGCCTCATTCCTGATGTATCTTTGTTGCTGCTTTCCACTCTCTAATCTATCAACACCGGCTATTATCATCAATCTCTCACCTCTCTGATCTACCAAAAATTCTTGTTCTATTACCGGGACTTTTCTTGACTTTTTACAAGCACAGGACTCAATTGGTTGGCATTTACAGGAGCTTATGTCAAACAATGTGTCGGAATCTGCCAGAAAAATAGTAATCATCTCTTTATACTTGTCGGAATCTCGCCTGGCCTTCGGAACCTCCAGCATAACAAAATATTTGTGATGATATGTTTTCAGCATATCCTGTATGCGCCTGTGGCTGAACCGTGGAAGTGATGATTTCTCCCATATCATAACAACATCCACTATAACGATTTCAGCGATAGCATGCTGCGAAGGTTCTTTGTTGGATTGTTCTTTTAGGGTGCGCTTGGTCAGGTTATACAACTTCATTACGTCTCCGTATGTTGGTAGCCGGTTCTTCGGGAGCGCACTTGGTGCTCCAAACAAGGTGCATGATACGCTTTCTCTTGTCTTGACAGGAGTAGTCATTGTGTGGCTGGAAAAAGGCATACAATTAAGCAAGGTAGGTAGGTAGGTAGGTAGGTAGGTAGGTAGGTAGGTAGGTAGGTAGGTAGGTAGGTAGGTAGGTAGGTAGGTAGGTAGGTAGGTAGGTAGGTAGGTAGGTAGGTAGGTAGGTAGGTAGGTAGGTAGGTAGGTAGGTAGGTAGGTAGGTAGGTAGGTAGGTAGGTAGGTAGGTAGGAAGGTAGGTAGGTAGGTAGGTAGGTAGGTAGGTAGGTAGGTAGGTAGGTAGGTAGGTAGGTAGGTAGGTAGGTAGGTAGGTAGGTAGGTAGGTAGGTAGGTAGGTAGGTAGGTAGGTAGGTAGGTAGGTAGGTAGGTAGGTAGGTAGGTAGGTAGGTAGGTAGGTAGGTAGGTAGGTAGGTAGGTAGTGTAGGTAGGTAGGTAGGTAGTAGGTATAGGTAGGTAGGTAGGTAGGTAGGTAGTAGGTAGGTAGGTAGAGTAGGTAGGTAGGTAGGTAGGTAGGGTAGGTAGGTAGGTAGTTTGTAGGTAGGTAGTAGGTAGTAGGTAGGTAGTAGGTAGGTAGTAGGTAGGTAGGTAGGTAGGTAGGTAGGTAGGTAGGTAGGTAGGTAGGTAGGTAGGTAGGTAGGTAGGTAGGTAGGTAGGTAGGTAGGTAGGTAGGTAGGTAGGTAGGTAGGTAGGCGAGACGACTAAAATTGTGGACCTTTTTCGCCGATTTTTACGGCATTTTTTCTGATAAATAGGCGTGATTTTCAAGCTGAATGTGCTAGCCAAAATTTTAATTTTTAAATTTTTATTTTAAGCCATCTTGTTTATTATAACAGTTAGCAAGTTTTTAATGCTACCCAAAAGAAATTTAAATATATCATAATTAAAATTGCCACTTTCACTCCACCCTAATGTAGAGGTTGGAAGGCTTAAGAGAAAAGAATTATGTTTATTATTATTTATTTTTTCTTTATTTCTGTTATTATATTCATTTTGTTATTCGGTGTTAAGGTCCAGGAATACATTTTTTTGTACTTGTCCTACACACAAAAAAAAAGACGCCCCCAAAAAGAAAAAACACCCCAAAACAGCAAACAACACAAAACACACCCCCCCCCCCCCACCCCCCCACAAACAACCAAAAAAACCCCCCACACCAACCCGCAGCCCCCCGCACAGATGCCGCGTTTTTTGGCAAGCCCCCTGTAACAACTAGGATTAAAAAATTGTTTGCCTTAAAAATTTTAAATGAAAAAAAGTTTTTGGGGGAAAAAGAACAAAAACTTAAAAAAGATCCCCTTTAAGCAAGGGGAAAAGGGAAAACCCAACGCAAAAATCCAAATTCAAAAATTTTTCCCCCCTCTTTTTTGTCTTCTTGAATTTCGTTCCCGTTCCCTGGGGGAAGGGGGGGTAAGTTTTGGAAACAATTTTTTATTCTTAAAGCCCCTTCCCCAGGGGAAAGGAGAAACTAACCTTTTTGGGGGGGAAAAAAAAGGAGTTTGGTAAAGATAGGAAGAGTGTTTGTACGTCAGGGCGAAGAAAAAAAATTCCCCTCTTTTTTTTCTTTTGTTCGTTAGCAAAAAGGGGGGGCTGGGGGATTTTTTAAAATCTTAAGAATTGCCGGGGGAAGAGGGGGGTTTGGGGTGGGGGGGAAATTAAATTACCCCCGTTTTCCCCCGCCCCGGGGGGAATGAACCGCCCCGCTCTTTTATTCTTTTGCTTTTAAACTCATAAAAAACCCGGGAAACTTAAATTCATCAATTCCCTGCTTCCCCCAACTTTGTTGGTTGACGTAACTTCATCCTTCCCAGCACATTTCACCCTTCCCCCCTTTCCTCCCCTTACCCCATTTGTTTATATCTTCCCCAGAAAAAACCCCAAAAACCCCCCCTCCTTATAACCTTTAAAATTTAATGATTACATTTCCCCATAATTCCCCCGGAGGGCGCCCTTGTCTTTACTTGGGCCAATTTGTTTGGTTCATTTTTCCCAGATTCCCAGGGGGGCCCTTTTTTTGGGAAACTTTTTTTTATATTTGAAACTATTAAAAACCCGGTTTACGTCTTTTTAGTTTTCAGAGGAAAATCAAGAGGTACAACCTAAAAATTATTTTTATATCCAATTTAAAAGAAAAAAAAAAAAAAAATAAAACCCAAAAACAAAAAAACACAAAACAAGAGGGGCGCCAAAAATGTTTTTTTCTTTGCAGAAAATTGTTTTTTCTAAACAGCCATTACAGTCTATTATGACGCACTACACGGTTGGGAAAAGGGTCTGTGGGGTATTATTCAAAATAAACGCTCATTTTTTAAATTTTTTTTGCATTTATTGCAACGACGCATGAGTTAATTTTCGGGTTAAGTCACTGAGACAAAACTTTTTTGGGTTTAAACACTAAAACTTTATGTATTCTTTTTAAACTAAGATTGGATTTCTATTTTTAGACGAAGTCATGCCACGTCAAAACATTTGTTTTGCAGCAAATTCCATGGGACGGCACAACTTGTGCCGACAGATCGGCACTCCGAAACCAAATCTGGATGAGCGACAAGGTTGTCCTCTCGCTCCCCCTATCATCCAAACAGCATCGGGTAAAGGGCTGACTTACCCGGGACGTCGGGTACAAGTGTCTTTTGGGTTTCATTTTCTTCCATCCATTTTTTTTCAACGTCCATTTCTGGGGGATCTGCTCTTTCACGGCGCCCATAGGAGCTTGATGATGCCACGTTGCACTTTTCCCTCGGGCCTCGCGGGTCGGTGGTAAGGCAAAATTTTGGTGTTGATGTTACCCTTTGTCTTTTTTTTGCTCCCCAAGCACTGAGTTTGCTTTGACATCGTTCACTGTTGTTCAAACCCAAAGCAAGCGTTTTTGAATTTCGTTCCTGCGTACACCGAGGGCACGACATCATTTTGTCCCGAAGTGACAGAAGAACCACTTTTTAAAACTTTCAAAACAGTGTTTTTCCCAAATGCCAAAAGCAAGAAACTGTGTCGCAACCGAAAGTGCATGACAGTAGATTTCGGGGTATGATATCTATGTGCTTCTCAACGGTCTTGCCGAATCGCTATTGCTTGTCTTTGTTTGGGAATTCCATACTCCCATGAACTTAAGACCTCCCCCAATAGAATGTAGAACGTGCAAACACGTCTGTGTCATCTGAAAAGACGGCGATGCTTGGGGGTTTCTCTTTGCAGCCAGGCTTTGTTGAACGATAAATGATATCTGCCTTTTATGATGTGTTCATATCCCCTCTTTTTGATGAAAGCCCTCCATTACTGATCTCAATCTGATTTTTTGTTTTGGGGTTGATGATCAGTTTGTGTTCTGTATGTTTTCGATGGAAAAAAAATTTTCCCCTTTGTTTTCTGCGATTAGGGTCAATAGCTTTTTCTTGTTTTCAGTGACAGTCGGGATTACTTTCTGTATGGCACTCCGTTGTAACCTTGACTGGTGAAATCTACGCTTCAGTCCCTCGCATTTTTTGTGCCCCTTTTTTTCTTACTCTATACCGACAAACCCCAATACACTCTCCTTTTTGCAGCTTCCTCCAATATGTTGCCTAAGTTTGACACATATTTTTTTTACTGTACCACCCACAAGCCATGTATCCCCAAAGGAGAGCAAACCATCGATGATTGGGATTCTGGTTTGGTGCTTTTCTGGATGGCCCTTTAATTTTTCTTTGACCCTTAAACACGGATTTTCCTGTTGAGCATCTCATCCCTCCTCATCTGGAACATTGATGTTGGGATTGGTGCCAGCTCTTGCAGTACCCCCTTGATGAAGTGTGATCATCTACAGCGCGCACCTCCGCGCGAAATAAACCGCAATCTTGTAAATTCAAAAGGGTGTGGTCTGGAATAAAATCTTTCTGGGGTAAATTTGTACCGAAAACTTGGGGTTTGTACGCCCTATATGTCCCCTATTTTGGGGCTGAATCTAACTTGTTTCTTATAAGGTTTTTAAATTGGGCTGTGGGGGATCAACGCAATATCGAATCCAAACGCCTCTGAATAAATCTATTCCTCGCGTATTCACCTTCTACACAGGTCGTATACTACTGAAGGTTTCACCATATCAGTGCCCTTTAAACTTTTCTTTAAAAATAGTTCTTTTTTTTACCTAAAAAAATTGGGCTGGTAAATTCCGCCTCAACTAAACATAAATTAATAGGTTTTTTTCCCTTAGCCCAAAAAGGCATTTCACTAGGGGGTTTAAAAGGGAAAATTACTTTTTTGGGGTTCGAGGCCCGCCAAGCCTCAAACTTACAAATTGATGACAACACTGCTGCTTTAAAAACATTTTTCAGTTTATAGAAAAATGGCTATCCTTGTTCACATAACAAAAAAATTAAAAATTTTTTAACAAAGGGCAGACATTTCTACACTACGTAAAGCCGAACAAATTTTTCCATCCCCCAAAACCAGGCCCCAAAGATAAAAAATTTATGGACAGTTTGATCTCGACCTTTTGCTGTAAAAAAAAACTTATCATCGTCATCCCCATTTATAACAAGAATTTCGATTTTTTTCATTCAAAAACATACCTACTCATTACAAAATTCAAATATAACGTCCCTTTTCTTGTACACATATCTCTGGGGTCGCGATATAAAATATCCTCCATTAAAAATAAACAGGCAAATCCCCAAAACCACAATAGGAACACTTTCTTGGTCATTTTTACCCTCTTGTCATATAAAATAAAAAACAACAAAAAGCTAGTTGGTGCTCCCGTCTCACCCCAATAGTTAAATATTTCAGCGTTTAGAATTTTCGTGTACATGTTTTAAGTTCGATGCCATGACATCACCCTTTCCGCACCCCAAGATCTCAATGACTAAATTACCTTTTTGTGGGACTCGTCGTAAACTTGTTGAAATCAATAAAGAGGACATATAATTTTACTTTTTTTTCCCCCTTGCTATCAAACGAAGTCTCAGCGCATTTTTGCTCAAACCCCTCGACCTTTTTTTTTGCGCCCTTTACCCATCAAACAAACCCTAGTTGTAATCTATTTAAAAATTTAAAAGGGCCCCCCTTAGCAAAGGGATCCATGATACTTATTCCCCAAATTGCCACGTCTAATCTGTCTCCTGTTTAACCCAAAGGGATCAATTTGTCTACACTACACGTCTCCACCAATGACCTTAATATTTTTTTAACCCCGCCCACTACTCGTCTCCACCAAAACCTGTGAGATATTTATTTAAACCCCCCACACATCGTCCCACCAAAGACCTTGAGATATTTTTTTTAAGGGCCCGCCCCCTACATCATCTCCACCAAAGACCTTTAGATATTTATTTAAGGCCCCCCCCTACTCGCTCCACCATGCCTGTAATTTTATTTAAGCCCCCCCCCACTACATCGTCTCCACCAATGACCTGTATATTTTTTAAACCCCGCCCCCTCATCGCTCCACCATGACCTGTGAGATTTTATTAAGCCCCGCCCACTACATCGTCCCACCAATGACCTGTGAGATATTTACTTAACCCCCCCACTACATCTTTTCCCCAAGACCTGTGAATTTTATTTAAAACCCCCCCCACTCATCGTCTCCCCAAAAGACCTTAGATTTTACTTAAGCCCCGCCCACACTCGTTCCACCAAAGCCTTGGGTATTTACTTAACCCCGCCCCCTACTCGTCCCACCAAGCCTGTGGTATTTTCTTTAAACTCCCCACACTCGTCTCCCCCAAAACCTGTGGTATTTCTTAAACCCCCCATAACCACTGTAACCTGGACTGCGCCGGGGAAATTTGTTGTCGCACAAGGCCTGAAGTCGGAGGGCCGCTCGGGGTTCAAATATATATATAATATATATATATATATTATTTTATATATATATTAATATATAATATATATATAATATTTTATATATATATATATATATAATATATTATCGGGTCAATAGACTGGTTTATCTGTATCTTATTTGGCTATAAAAAACAAATTACAAAATTCACCAAGTGGCAACCAAATAAATCGCCAGTTGGTTTATGTTTTGAGTGTCCTCCCGCCGTCGTCGTCGCCCCAAGAAGAAAAAAAGAGTAGTGAAATTTGGAACCGTCTATACTTGCAGATACAAAACATAAAACAACGCTGAAACAGGGAGTTAACAGTCAGATATAAAAATACTGTGTATCATCTTCAGTGGGACATAAAAATGTGCTGCTAAATTTTTTAAAATTGGCGCCTGGGGACATTTGTAGGTGGGGCTAAATTTTTTTTTAAAGGTATATATAGCGTACCTCATTATTACAATTTTTACATTAACCTATTGAGTAATTTTCATTGTTTTATGATTCATCATCCTATTTAAAATCATTATTCGTACTGACGTTAAAGTTGAAAAAGCGAAAATTATGAAAAATTGTAATCATATATTCCATCACATTATCATTTTTCATTTACATTAAAATTAAAAACTGATAAATTTTGAAAAAAAATAATTAATGTATTTAAGAAGATCTGATTATAAATTTTGTCTGTCTGTCTTTTCCTGCCCTTTTGTCTGTCTGTTTTCTGCTGCTTCTGCTGCTGCGCTGCTGCCCGCTGCTGCCTGCTGCTGCCCGCTGCTGCTGCTGCTGCCCGCTGTTTCCTGCCTGCCCTTTCTGCTGCTGCTGCTGCTGCTGCCCGCTGCCTGCTGCGCTGCTGCTTCTTTGCTGCTGCTGCTGCCCGCTGCTGCCCGCCTGCTTCCCGCTGCTGCTGCTGCTGCCTTTTTTCTGCCCGCTTTTGCTGCCCGCTGCCCTGCTTTTTCCCGCTGCTGCCCGCTGCTGCCCGCCTGCCCTTTTTTCCTTTTTCCCTGCTTCCCGCTGCTGCTGCTGCTGCTGCTGCTGCCCTGCTGCCTGCTGCTGCTGCTGCCTGCTTTGGCCTGCCTTCTGCTGCTGCCCTTTTTCCTTCTTCTGCTGCCCGCTTCCTGCCTGCCTGCCCGCTGCTGCTGCTGCCCGCCTGCTGCTGCTGCTGCCCGCCCGCTTCCTGCTGCTGCCTGCCTTTCCCCGCCTGCCTGCCTGCTGCTGCCTTCTGCCTGCGGCTGCTGCTGCGTGCTGCCTGCCTGCCCTGCTGCTGCTGCTGCTGCCTGCTGCCTTTCTGCCTGCCCGCCTGCCCCCGGCTGCTGCTGCTGCTGCCTGCCTGCTGCCTGGCCCGCTGCTGCTGCGCTGCCTGCTGCCCGCTGTTTTTTTCCCGCCTTTTTTTCTGCTGCCTGCTGCTGCTGCCTGCCTGCTGCCCGCCTGCTGCCCGCTGCTGCTTCCCCTGCCTCTGCCTGCCCGGCTGCTGCTGCCTGTCCTGCTGCTTTTGCTGCTGCTGCCCCGCTGCTTCCTGTCTGCTGCCCTGCTTCCTGCCTTTCCTTTCTGCCTGCTGCCCGCCCCGCCTGGCTGCTGGCTGCTTCCCGCTGCCCGCTGCTGCCTGCTGCCGCTTCCTGCTGCCTGCCCGCTGGCCTGCCTGCTGCCTTCCTGCTGCTGCTGCCTGCTGCTGCTGCCTGCTGCTGCTGCTGCCTTCCCGGCCTGCTGCTTCTTCTGCCGCTGCTGCCCGCTGCTGCTTTCTGCCCTTTCGCTGCTGCTGCGTCTGCTGCTGCTGCCTGCTGCTGGCCTGCTGTCCTGCCTGCCCTGCCTGCTGCTGCTGCCTGCTGCCTGCCCGCTTCTGCTGCTGCTGCTGGCGCTGCTGCCTGCCCCCTGCTGCTGCTGCTGCTTCCCGCTGCTGCTGCTGCTGCTGTCCCGCTGCCTGCTGCCTGCCTTTTTCCCTGCCTTTCTGTTTTTTCTGCTGCCTGCTGCTGCCTTTTTGTTTTCTGCGGCTGCCCCGCCTGCCTGCTGGGGTTCGCTGCTGCTTCCTTTTTCCCGCCTGCCCGCTGCCTGCTGCCCTGCTGCCCGCCCCTGCTGCCTGCCCGCGCTGCTGCTGCTGCCCCGCGCTGCTGCTGCTGCTGCTGCTGCTGCTGCCTTTTCCCGCCTGCTGCTGCTGCTGTTTTTCGCTGCCTGCTGCTGCCTGCTGCCTGCTGCTGCTGCCTTTTTTTTCCCGCTGCTGCCTTTCTGCCTGCTGCTGCCTGCCTGCCTGCCTGCCTGCCCGCCTGCCTGCCTGCTGCCTGCCGCCGCCGTCCGCCTCCTGCCTCCTCCTTGCCCCGCCTGCCTGCCTCCCGCCTGCCTGCCTGCCGCCTTGCCTCCTGCCTGCCTGCCTGCCTGCCCCGCCTGCCTTCCTTCCTGCCTGCCGCCTGCCGCCTTCCGGCCTGTCCTTCCTTTCCTTTTTTGTTGTTTTTCCTCCTGTCCTTCCCCCCGTGTGCCTCCCTTCCGGTTTTTGTGTGGGCCCCCCGCCTCCCCTGCCCCCCTTGGCCTTTTCCCCCGTTTTGTGTTGTGTTGGTGGTTGTTTTTGGTTTTTTTATCCTCCCTTGTTTCCGCGCCTTTCCTTCCTCCTTCCTTTTACTTGCCTCCCCCCTTTCCTCCTTCCTCCTCCTCCGTCCTCCTCTCCTCCTCCTTCCTCCTTTTTTTCCCTTCCGCCTTCCTCCTCCTCTGCCCCCCCTCCTCCTCGTCCTCCTCCCCTTCCTCCTCTCCCCTCCTCTTTTTTTTCTTCTTCTTTTTCGTCTTCTTCTTCTTCTTCTTCCCTTCTTCCTCTGCCCCCTGTTTTTCTTCTTTTTCCTTCTTCTTCTTCTTCTTCTTCTTCTTCTTCTTCTTCTTACTTTATTTTAATTTATTTTTTTCTTCTTAAGTACAATTTTTGCTTTTTTTGGTCCCTCTTTCCCGGTTTTATAGTGTGGAGCGCCGCCTTGCTGCGCCATTAAGAGGTTATTGCCAAAAAAATTTTATAGTGATATTGGTAATGGTGGTAATGTAATAATAATAAGGGTTTTAAATTTAAATATTTTCACGTTATGAATTACGTCGAAAACTTTTTTAAAATTTCCCATCTAATACTATTTTTAACCTTACCCCCCCAAAATATTACTACTTCTACTACTACTACTACTACAAACTACACTACTATTAAAATTAAACCTTCCCTCCACCTTTAAACTATTTACTATTTAACTAAAAATCCTACTACTACTACTTTTCTACTTTTCCCCAACCACTACTAAAAACTTTTAAATATTACCTTTACCCAACCAACTACTACCACACACGACTCCTCCACTACACAAACACTACACACACATACTTTATTTTAACCCCCTAACCTTTACACACACTACAACACTACTACTACTACTACAAACTTCACTTCTACATTTCTACTACTACTCCCTTACTATACCACTAAGACTACTACAAAATTAACTATTATTTACTCTATTTCTACTATTTCTACTTCTACTACTCCCACTACTACTACTACTACTACTACCACTACCACTACACAAACTACTACTCCCAAAAAACTACTCCCTACTATTCCTAACCACTACACTACTACTACTACTATTCCCCCTCCCACTACCAACTACTATTTACTACTTACTACAAATACTAAATACTACTACAAACTATTTCCCTACCACTACTACTACTACTCCCACTACTTTTTAACACTACTAACCACTACTAAAAATATCTAAAAAACTACTCCCCTACTACTACTTTTCTATTTACTTCTAGCAAACTCCCTACTACTACTACTACTATACTACTACAAATTACTACTACTACTACTACCAATATTTACTTCCAAATACTCCCTACTACTACTACAAATACCACTACTACTACTACTTTCTACCACTACTACTACAAATACAAATACAAACTACTAAAAAACTACTACACTACTACTACTACTCCCAAATTTACCATACTACTACTTCTACCATACTTACTACTACTACTACAAATACTACTCCGGGGGGGCACAAACTCTTTTAATTCTATTTACTATTACTACTATTTACCCTACTATTACTATTACTACTACTACTATTTTTTCACCCCACTACTACAAATACTACTACTACCCAAATACTACCTTCCAACCCACCACAAATACAAATACTACCTTCCCACACCACCCCCTACTATACTATAACAAATATTTACTATCCCACTATTTTTCCCTTCTACTTACTACTAACTACTACATTTACTACTACTAAAAATACTACTCAAATACTTACACAAAATTCATTTAATCTACTACACTACACACTACTATTTCCTCAAACCTACTTACTATACACACTACTTACGGACTACTACAAACTACTATTTCTACACTACAAACTACTACTCCCCCCCACTACTACTACCACTTTTAAATACCACTACACTACCACTACTACTATTTTACTACTTCTACTACAAACTTCTACACTACTACTTCTACTACTCACTATACAAACTACAAATTTTACTACTTACTACTACAAACTACTACTACTACTCCCTACTACTATTTCTATACTGACTCTCGTTCTACTATACTACTTTTAATTACTACTATACTACAATTAATACTACTACATAAAACTACTCCCTATTACTACTACTCCGGGCTAACTACTACTACTACTACTACTACTATTTAATATATTTACACTACTTTTAAACTACACTACTACACTACTACTACAAATTTATACTACTACTACTACTACAAACCTGACTATTTTACTACTACTAAAACCTACTATTTCCTACAAATATTTCCTACTACTCTATTTACTACTCCCACTACCACTAATTTACTCCCCTACTAAACTTTACTAATATTTACTACTTAAATTTCCTCACTTTCTACTACACCGTTTTTCGTGAATTAATTTTAAGTTTTCTTTTGGGGTTTTATTTTTGAGTTCTTTTTTCTTTCCTTTTTAAGGGGTTCTGTATTTTCCTTTTCTCCTCTTCCTTTTCCCTTTTTATTTTTTTTCCCCTTCTTCTTCTATTTTTTTTTTCCTTCCCTTTTTTCTTTTATTTTCTTCTTTTTCTTAAAAATCTAATCCCAACCGCACCTCCTCCTTCCCCCTTTTCCCCCTCCTCCCCTCCCCTCCTCCTCCGCCCCTCCCCCTCCTCCTCCCCCTTTCCTCCTCCTCCCCCTCCTCCTCCTCCTTCCTTCCCCCCTCCCCCTTTTTTTACAGCTCAATCACCCCCATGAAAAAAAACGTGAGGAAAAAAATTGGGGTCTGTAATGATTCCCCTTCTCTCTCTCTCTCTTTTCCCCCCTTCTCTCTCTTCTCTCCTCTCTCTCCTCCTCTCTTCTCTCTCTTTTCTCTCTCTCTCTTCCCCCTCTCTCTCCCTCTCTCTCTCTCTTTTTTCTCTCTTTTCTCTCCCCTCTCTCTTCTCTTTTCCCCCTCTTCTTTTCCTCTCTCTCTCTCTCTCTTTCCCCTCTCTCTCTCTCCTCCCTCTCTCTTTTCTCCCTTCTCCCTTTTCTCTCTCTCTCTCTCTTTTCTCCCCCTCCCCTCTCTCTCTCTCTCTCTTTTTACCCTTTTATCCTTTTCCCCTTACCCTCGTTTTTCCTCTCCCTCCCTCCTTTCCTCTCCCCAATCTTTCCTTTCCCCCTTTCCCCATCATCTCTATAGTCATTTGTCCTTTTTCCCGTGTCCGTGCCCATTTTTTCGTGCCCCTTAGCCAGAATCAAGGCAACGGGACCCCAAGGCTGTTGGGACTTATGGGTCCCTTGGTTATCCACACCTGTGATTAAAAGGGGCAAATTTTACTTTTAATTCAAATAACTAATAATTTAAATGATACGGGGATACTGAAATCAGGATAATAGTCTAAAAATAATAAAAATGATAGTAATAGTAATAAAAATGGTAAAAATTAAAACAATAAAAATAATAATAATAATAATGAAATAAAAAAAAATAATAATATTGCATGCAAGTTTTCCCGAGGTAGTAAAAAACAGGACACGACCCCACCGCAGAGTTTTTCAGCCCAAAAAAACTTTCCTTTCCTTGAAAATTTCCCCTCTTCCCTTTCCCCCTTAGTTTTCCTTCACCTACCTTTATCTATCCATTCATCACTCTTAACCCCATTCCCCCCCCTTATCAACCTTTTCCATCTAGTCCTTTCCTGTGCCTATTCCCCCCACCCATCACTACCCCTGTCCCCCCACCCCTTTTTTTCCATCCCAAACTGTATTCCCCTCATCTCTTTCCCTTTACCCCCTTTATTCTCTTTACCTTCTTTCTTTTCTCTCTCTCTTCTTTTTTTACCCCCCCTTTCCCGCCCCTTCCCACTGCCATTCATTCCTTCTGTCCCATTACCCCCTCCCCTCCCCTTCCCCTTCCCTTGCCCCTTCCCCCCTTCCCCTTTCCCCCTTCCCCCTTCCCCTCCCCCCCTCCCCTTGCCCTTCCCCTTCCCCTTCCCCTCTTCCCCTTCCCCTTCCCCTCCTCCCCATCCCTTTCCCCTTCCCCCTTTTTTTTTTCCCCTTCTTTCCTTAAACCCCACGAAATAAAATAATGGTGTGTGTGTGTGTGTGTGTGTGTGGTGTGTGTGTGGTGTTGTGTGTGATGTTTGTGGTGTGTGGTTGTGTGGTGTGTGTGGGGTGTGTGTGTTGTGTGTTTTGGTGGTCGTGAGTTACCTAAGGGAAAAAGTTTTTGTTTTTTCGCTTGTTGAAAATGTGATTAATTTTGCTTCGAGTCCCCCGGATCATTAAAGTAGGGGGAGGAGGAGGAGGAGGAGGAGGAGGAGAAAAAGGAGGAGGAGGGGGAGGGGAAGGGGGGGAAATCAAAGGAATACAAGAAAACAAAACACAAAAGAAAAAAGGGACCGAAGGTCCCTACAAATTTTGCTTTCTCACTCACAACTAGAATAAAAGAAAGGATGGAAGTAAAAGGCTCCTCCCCACCCCCCATCCCTCCCCCGAAGCTCCCGGGAAAAGAATGATACCATGCAAATAGAAAAACTGCATGAATTTGGGGGAAAGTTGAAAGCTGAAATTTGGCTAACTTACTAATTTTGGGGGGGTGGTTTGTGCTTGATAGATGGGTCATTTTATGGGGTTTTTTGTAATGGGGAACACAGTGGGGGGTTTCAAGGGTGGTGGGGCAGCCTTCCCCTGGCGCTTTTTGGGAGGAAAACAGTCAACGGGCCCCAGCTCCTTTTCAATCCACTGGGGTTGTGTCTTTCCTTAGGACGCCGTACACTTAATGCCTCCTCACGGGCCCCTGGTACCTTAAACCCGAGGGTGGTCACAACTTCAGGACCCAAACCCAACCAAAAACCCCGTAAAGGTGGGAAGTAGAGTGGAAACCGTTAACGGGGGGCTATTTTTGGTTGTTATAGGTCAATTAGTGTTGGTGTAGGCTCAGTGGGGAAGTTCGGGGTGGGGGGGCGCCTTCCCGGGGCTTTTCGGGGAGGCAGCAGTCAATCAGGCCCCAGCCCTTTTTAAATCCCTCGGTAGTGCACTTTCCAAGTGGACGCCGTGCACTTCAATCCCCCCCTCAGCAGGCCCCCCGGGATATAAATCCCGATGGTGGTCCTAACTGACAGGGCCCTTACTAACCCAGCCCGTCCAGGTCAAAAGTTGATAGTGACCTTTTACTCGGGGTTTGTCTGAACGTGTGGGAGGGGTTGTGTGACGCGACCCCAAATCATTTTACGCAATGAGAGTAATTTTCAGGGGCCCCGCAGAAAAATTTTTTATTCCGAGATAAACAGTGAAAACCCGGGGATTTGATATAAATTTATCGAGGCGATTTTTAAAGTTTTTTTTTGTATTTGAGTTTCTACGTTGACGGCAGCCTTTTCCATACGTTTAAAAACACGGTTTTAAAGAAGTACTTTGTTTCGTTTTAAAAACCTTTTTCCCTGCTATTTTAAATCCTTTTTTCTAGTTGGCTTGACCGGTCTAGGTAAAAAGATTCGGGACTACTTTTCGTAAATCCATTGAAGTTTTTAAAGTTTCGATGAGGTCACCTCTTACCCTTTTCGTTTTTAGGGGGAATAAGTTAATTCTTTGAGCCGTTTTTCGTACGATTTATTTCGCAATCTAGGTACATTTTGTTACTCTGCCTGTTTTTTTTTCTAGTTTATCTATGCCCTTTTTTTATAAAAAAGTCCCAGAACTGCACACAGTATTCTAGATGGGGGCGAACAAGCGAGTTAAAAAGAGTGGTATATTTTTTTAATTTGAAACGGAAAGTTGCCCAAAAAAAGCCAACCCAAATTTATTTGCAGTTTTTACTACCTTAAAATTTTTGGTTATTGGGTTTTGAGATCTTTCGAGATTATAACGCCTAAATCTTTTTCTTTTAAACACTTTTATTGGAATCGTTCTCACGAACTTTTAGAGGGTTTTTATTACCGATATGAGTACTGAATTTTTTAAAGGTTAAAATTCTTTTGGGCCTTTTTTTTGACCATTCTGTTAGGTGTTTAAGCGTTTTGTATGATTTTGGCGCTGAGATTCTTAAGGCTATTTTTGTATTTTCGTTCATCAGAAAATTTTCGATATCCTGCTGTGATTCCCTCGTAAATGTCATTTAGATTTTAAGAACGGGAAATAGCCCGAAAACTGATCCGAGGAACCCACTTTTTACCTGGTCCAGTCAGAAGAATTTCCATTTATTACCCCCCTTTTTTTACGATTTGAAGCCAGTTTTTATCCAATTTAAAAAGAGGGCCCTGTTAAACCATGAGCTTTTCTTTGTAATGAGACGTTTAGAGGAACTTTGTCGAACGCTTTTTGAAAATCGAGGAAAACTACGTCTACTGCCCTCGTGTTGTCGTACATTTTGAATACACTATTTTAAAAAAACAAATAAGTTTGAGAGGATGAGCGTTTTTTTCTAATCCATGCTGCGGTCTTTGTTTTTCATTTTTTTCTAAAACCCTTTAAAGATTTTGTCTCTTATGATGGGTTCCATTTAATTTTTTCCGCAAATGATGTTTAAAGTTTGGGGGATAGTTTGGGTGCACTTTCTTCCTTTTTTAAAAAGGGGTTTTCATTTCTAGTTTCCATTTGCACGGGACTTTTCCGGTGAGTAAAGACTTATTAAAAAATAAATGGTTTATATTTCGTTCTTTGCTTCTTTTAAAATGCGTGGCGAATTTTTTCAGGGGCCCGGGGCTTTGTTTTTCTTTATGTTTTTTTTTCGCCAGCAAAATGTCCTTCCTGAAAGGTTAAAGATGAGGGAAGTACCTTGTTTGGGTTTTTGGGATGGGGTTTATTTTTGCGTGTTTTTTCCCCTGGAAAACTGATGCAAAAAAGTTATTTTGAGATCCGCCATAGATCTTTTTTTTCTGTGTGTTCGCCTTTTCCTTTCCCCAAAGGTCCTATGGTTTACGTCATTACTTTTTTCCCTTTTAAAATGCTGTAGAAATTTTTTAGGGTTTGTTTTCTCATTTCGGCAATACGTACTTCAAAATTTTTCTTGCCTGCTTAATGAGTTTTTTCGTATTTTGTCTAATTTTGTCGTGATCCGTTTGTCGTTTCATTTTGGTTTCTATGTGTTTTTCATATGACGCTTTTTAGGGTGCGGCTTTCCTTTTTCCGGGGCCACCATTTCGGTTTTTTGTTTTGAAAAATGCCAATCGCATCGGTATTTAGGATTTTTTTGCTAAGTTAAGCTTACCGGGAATTATGCCCTGCACATTTATTCGTTACTTTCTGAGAAACATTCCCAAACGGTGTTCGTTAAGATCTTTTTTGTTTTCTGAAATCTGCCTTTCGATAATCAAGAATTTTTCTTTACTTTCGACTTCGCTTTCTTACGAGTAATACTAAAGTATCGCCCGGTGGCACTGCTACAAATTTGGATCCACGTTAACGTTACTACAAGATTTTGTTATTTGAAAATAAAATCTAGAATATTTTCGCCCCTCGTTGGATGATCCCCGTGTTGGTATAAAGCACTTTCTTTGGGGAAATTTGGAATAGAGAAGTGCCCCCAATTGTTTTAAGCGCGCCCCCAAATAGTAACGGGGAAAATTAAAAAAACCGAAAATTACGCTTTCGTTCGAGAAATATTTCCAATATTTTTTCTAGAGTTCTTCGTCATGTATTTGTTTGGGGGGAGGTCGATAAACAAGGCCAATTACTACTTTTTGAGAAAGAGATTTTTGTTAACGAAAATTAATTATGTTATCATTTCGTGTTTAAAATAAAGGGGGTAAGGCGGATTTATATTAAAATACCCTCCTCCTGCTCTTCGAGTCTTTCTGAACTTAATAAGTTATACCCCTGTATCGCAAATTCAGCCAAAAAATCTCTATTTGTCGTATCTATCCATGACTCTGAAATTCCGATGATGTCGTATTGTTCTGAATAAACTAGTTCCTCTAAATCATGAAATTTGTTACGTATACTACGGGCATTAAAGTAAAAAGGCTTTAATATCGGGATGGGTTAGTTGGGGCTTTGCGGGAACTAAATTTTGGTGCTTTGAGCGAACGAGAACTTATATTGCGGGAACTAGAGCTTAGGTTGTTGTCGGAACCTCTACCTGCTGGGAGTTTTTTTATTTGTAGTTAGTTACCGCGTCATTTAGTAGCCTACCGAGTCGTGCAGAACCAACTGAATTTAAGTGAAGACCATCGTTCGGAAGAGAATCGGTTGGTTATAAAAATGGTCCCATAAGTTTATATATTCAACTCCTTCTTTTTTACAGAGATTTGCGAGACGAAGAGGAGGAGGGAGGAGGAGGAGGAGGGAGGAGGAGGAGGAGGAGAGGAGGAGGAGAGGAGGAGGAGGAGGGGGAGGAGGGGAGGAGGAGGAGAGGAGGAGGAGCAAGATTGGGTAAGGGTGAATGGGACAGTTTGGGAGAACTTGAGAGAGAGAGGGTAAAAGAAGAAAGAGAGAGAGAGAGAGAGAGAGGAGAGATAGAGAGAGAAGAGAGAAGAGAGGGGAGAGAGAGAGAAAGAGAGAGAGAGAGAGAGAGAGAGAGAGAGAGAGGGGAGAGAGAGAGAGAGAGAGAGAAGAGAGAGAGAGAGAGAGAGAGAGAGAGGAGAGAGAGAGAGAGAGAGAGAGGAAGAGAGAAGTAGACAGGCAAACAGAAACAGACAGAATGAAGAAAAGCACACAAACACACAACACAACACAAGAAGAACAACACACACACATACACACACACACACACACACACTTGGGAACTCCGTAGTGTAGTGGTTAGCACGCTCGGCTTGCAACCGATAAGTCCCGGGTTCGATCCCCGGGCGGAGCGAAAGATAGATGGGTGGTCTTTCTTAAATCCTTAGCCCCTGTCCACCCAGCAGTGAATGGGTACCGGGTGCCAGCCGGGGGTTTGTAACCCCCCCCCCCCGGGGTGGTGGCTTCGGCCAACACTAATATGCAGCAGCGGTAGATCACTATGGCTCTGAGGCATTATCCTCTAAACAAAACAAACAAGAGACAAGAGTGTGTGTGGTGTGTGGGGGTGTGTGTGTGTGTGTGTGTGTGTGTGTGGTGTGTGTGTGTGTGTGTGTGTGTGGTTTCATCTATTTTATGTGTATGAATATATTTACTGTATGCTCTTATATGTTTGTGCATATGTATGGTATGTATATATGTTACATAATATGTTTGTATGAGTACGTGTGTGTGTTTATATAGATAGTATACGTTAGTATGAGTAAGGATATTTACAGATGTTTTGTATGAATACTACATAGAGATGATATAATAGTCTTCGCTCTGGAATGTGCACATATTACCTTGCTTAATAACTGGGTCTGCAACGAGAGTTTTCTCAAAAATCGCAAAAATTTGTGGTGAA
>JACEEZ010012592.1:0-24885 GCA_016584305.1 Chionoecetes opilio | reverse complement strand
GATAGAGGATGGACACCTTTGTCGTTGCCTTGGACATCGCCGGAGGCCTTTGACAGGGTGTGGCACTGAGGTCTCCGCTGCAAGCTGAGGAGCCTGGGAGTGGCGCGGCGCCCTCCTGCAGCTCATCCAGGACTACCTTCCAAGGACAGTACTTACGGGTGGTGATCAACGGCCACACTTCCAGCCAGCAACCCATCCACGCCAGTGTCTCGCAGGGACCAGCGTACTCGGCCTCTTCTGTGGAATGTCCTATGTCAATGACCGATTCTCCACTCGTTCCTGAGGCCCGGCCACGTGATGACTGCAACGCCTTGCTTCCCCCTGCGACAGACGTGACTGCAGGACCACGGTATGCCGCATCAACCTGGGCATTGGACAACATCGTCACCTGGATTAGTCGATGGCAGGTCGCCTGGCCCTGACGAAACCCCAGGCTCTGCTTTATCTCCCGCAGGCAAGACCATCGCCAACCTGCCTGCAACCGACATACGGCTTGAGGGCAGATCACATCCCCTTCAGAGATCCATCTCCTCCTTGGGGTGGAGTTTGACAGCGGGCCTGACCTTCACCATCGTTGCCAGGGAAGTTGCTAAAAACTCGCCTGGAGACTCAGCTGTGTCCGCGCATCTCCCACCTTCTAGATGCCAAAGGGGGTTGAGGTCCTGTACAAGGCTCAGGTACGTCCCCTAATGGAATACTTCCCCCTAGCATGGTCTTCCTGCCCGCCCTCTTACCTGGCCACACTAACCGGCGCGCCCAGAGAGAGCCCAGCGACTGGTTAACGCACACTTCCCCACCTAAGCGCCTGACTTCCTATCCAACTCCTCAGTAGCGCAGTGAATGTGGACAGGTTTATATGTGTCATGATGGGCCCAGGCACTAAATCTCCACACGTACCCCCTCCTGGCAGCCATGAAGCTCCCCAGGCCCCCGCCGCCCCTTCACTCCACCCGTGTCGCCCCACACAGACAGGAGCAAGTGACTGTGCCCCCTTCTCCAGGACAAGAGCACCACCTACGTTCCCTTTCTTACCCCTCTACGGCCGTCTGTGGAACCAGTTAGTTCACCCAAACCCGACCCACACACCACTCCTCGCTACAAGACTTTTAAGCGGGGGGTGAACAGCTTGGTTTATGGCCTAAATTATTATTAAATATAAAATGGTCCTGTTTTAATATTATATGTAGCTATAGATAGCTCTAGTAAGAACCTACAGCTTTAGCTCTAATAACACCAAATTACTAGAACAGTTTTTAAATAAAAATAAAATAATAATAAAAAAAAAAAAAATAAAAAAACAAAAAAAAAAAAAAAAAAAAGAGAGAGAAGAGAGAGAGAATAATAATAAATGTTTATTGAGCTACGCTTTAAATCTTTGTTGGCAGATGACTGTGGACAGGTCTGGTGGGACTCATCCCACAGAGCTCACTCAACCAACACTGAAGGTTGTAGATCACATCAGGGGCAAAAGTCCAACTCAAACCCTGCACCCACCTCACAGGGCCCTTGTGAGTTCTCCTTGTCCTTATGATACTACAGACACTTTGGGGATTATCACATCACAAAGAGTGCTAGGTTTTATAAGTAAAGGAATAATCTTCCGAAATAGGAAACTGCTCACAGGATAAATCTTAATTTATAAAGATAGAGATGTCATGAGTAAATTTCGACAAGCCTTCTTGAGATTGAGATTCTTTTAGAAAGACATCTGTGTCAGGGAAACTAGGGCATCCTTAGGAAGAGGAAAGCCTCCTTCCAAGGTGATTGCTTTCTTCTTCTTTCTGTTTAACGTCAGTTTTTTCCGCATAATATTTTATGAGGTTAGACGGCCGATGATACGCTTTCCACTCTTCTATCCCGTTGCCTCAACTTCTCGTCAATACCCAATGCTGCCCAGATTCTCTCTTCAAACACACTGCCTCCCTATGTCTTCCTTGGCCTGCCCGGTGCATGGCAACCTGGAATTTCCACTCTTAACAGCTCTCCCCAATGCCTCACCACCTTCTCTCCTCTTCACTGCCCCAAGCCACTCAAGCACCTTACTCTCAGCCACTGTACTCAGCTCCTTCATCCACATTTTCTTGCCACCTCTTTCACTGGACATTTCATCTCTCCATGGTGATCCCCAGTCATATGTCCTAACATTCTCCGATCACCACACCAACATTCATCTAACTCTTGTCAAAGCCCATGTCCTCATAACAGACAGTCAAAATTGATCTTATACTGCTTCAAATCCTCTTCCTCCTGTGTTTTCAGTGGATACTCTTGTTTATCGCAGTCCCACTGTGTTGCTGGAAATTGGGGTCCACTGGTATGGGGGTTTTATAACTGGTCAACGTTACTTGAATTATATTATTTGGGATGATTTTATAAAAGATTACAACTTGAATGGAGGCTTTAACTTAGTCCTTTCTGACTTCACTATATGATTATAGTTTGACGCACTTCTCACTATGGGGGGGCGGAGAGTACATGAACAAGGGGGTATACTTAAGGGGAAAGGATAAATAGGTTTAGGTTATGGGATTTGCTGCCACCAGCCCTTACGAGTATTTCACTTATGATTACTCCCGGGCACGTTTAGATTATATTTAATATTAGAATTGATCTTGGTAGTCGGTTGGTAACTAGGGGTTTATCCGAAATAAGGCTTGGACCTCTCTTGGAAGTGTGGGGAATTATTGTCCTAACTCAGAACTAATCACCTGGGTTTTCATATAACACAAGAACTATATTTGTAAATGATATCCTATTTATTTTGGAACATGGTAGTCTCTCACTTGAGATCATCTTCAGCCATATAAGGTTAAACAACTATACCGAGAAAACTCTACTCGGAAATAAAAACTTGACTTCACAATTCCTGACGTATGATTTTCCTAATTTATGAGATTAAAGCTCAAATGAGCCATAAATCTCCTTCACCTAGAATTACCCTTCAGGGAATTGCCCCTACACAGGTAACATATCCACTTATATTTATAAATCACACAGGAAGATAGGGTATCATATAGATAAAGAAAATGGCGAGACAGTGTTGTATGTGTTACAGTAAGACCATGTGGCCGTTTGAGGAGGTTTTCGCGCCACATTGAGGAGCGCGGAAGAACACTCCCGTTAATATCACTTATAAGGATGGCGTAACATCTATGCCTTAGTGACACTGAACTGTACATATATATTTATAGAGAAATATAATAGATGTAATTACTAAGGGGAGAAAAACCATCGGCGCCCGGGGCAGATGTCTGTACCTTGAGGAGCGCGGAGAGACACTGACTCGTGCCCTGCGGGCTTTTCCGCACCAAGAAAAAAAGACTTGTTTTGGAAAGTCTCACCGTGCCCTTAAATGAGCACTTATAATCCCGAACCAACTATTTAAGTATGAAAACTCGCGTATCCCCCGAAGAGGCCTTCCCTATACAAACTGCTACTTTGATATAAAGATTTAATGTCTGTTAATCTAATATTCACGAAGGTTGGTTTTATATGTTAATATCACGACTATCCCGAACACCTATTTCAGAGTGAGGTGGTATTGAATTGTTTTAGAACTTTGTAGGATTTTCATTTTAGCGTGTATCATTACAACCGCCCATATATACCATAACCGATACGATAGGGATTATTTTGAAAGCCCATGAGGATTTTAGGAGGGCTCCTACAATCGAGAAGATGGTTTGGAAAGAAAGAAAAAGAATGGAATACGTTAGTTATGACTGATCGCAAATAATTATCCCACGGAACTTTCCCGCACAAGGGGGTGTCGAATAGAGAAGTGAAAGAAACTAAAGAGATAGAACAAATGGCGTCTAGGATGGCCAAACTGAGGCGAAAAGATGGCGGAAAGAAAGAAATACGATGATTCAGAATGTGAAACTGAGAAAAAAGAATTTACTTTATCAAGACATAACTCGGAAATTTATAATAATAATACTTCCATACTATCATCTCCCGAATATGGCATTACACCACGATCTCGCTCCATTTTATCCCTGTAGTTGCTACTCGTGTTCTTACTGCCCTCTTCTCACTCACCCTCGCTATCGAACATGTCACCAGATAACAGAACTGTTTCAGTTCTTCTATTCCTATCACCATTCCACTTCTATAGTTTCTACCTCTTCCTCTTCTGGCGGACTCGTTGATTCTTCTTATACGTAATGACAGCAGAAAATCTACCACCCTATTCATGAATAGGTTAGCGTAGTCCCCGAACATCTTTCATGGCCCCCACTGGTCACCTTCCTTTCATCGAATAGGAGTTTTACTGCTACTCCATTACTTGCACCGTCCACAGGGAAAAACCTCCCACTTGTATATTTTGCTTTTATTTTCTTGCCTGTTTCCATGATCTTCGCTCTGGACCTATTCTCTTCGACCTCTTCCTCTCCATTGCTTGCTTCCAATCTATGAATCTTCTCTCACTTCCTCCTTTGTCTCAGCTGTCAAGACTAATCATCTGCATATAGCAGCTCCCATGGATCTCCTGCTCTGCATTCCTTGTTGCCCCCTCCATCTTACATCACTATCACCCCCGACTACCACAAACAAAAGAGGACTGAAGAACTGAGCCTTGATGCACCCCACACCTATCTCAAAGGCTCTGATGTTCCTCCAGCTACTCCACCTTTGATTCTTGACCCCTCTCTTCATGCAGTGCCATTACAACCTTACAAGCTGCCCGTACTTTTGTCTTCGTAATGGCCACTAATTTATTATTCTTGGAATCCTATCAAATGCCTTTTTCCAGATCCCAAACCCATGATACAGCCTTTTCTTCTTCTCCTTATATTTCTCCTGGAGATGTCTTGTGGATGAAGATTGCATCGGTTGTTACTTTTCCAGCCAGAAAGTCCAAATTGGCCTGTCATCGATCTTGGTGATTTTGTTAAGCCCTTCCCACAACACACTCTCAACAAATCTTTATCCCATGTTCTAACAGCCTCAAAAACCTCTGTACCCACCACATAAAGTGCATCTCCCTTTTCCTTTAAACATGGTTAAGATAAAACTATCCTTTTATTCTTCCGAACCTTTCTTCCTTCTGCTCCTTTTGATTGCTTTCTATCATAAAAATTTAGTTCACCAACTTAAAAATTTGAGGGACATTCATTAGACCATGTACTGTGTGGAAAGAAGTTCCTCGTGATTGTAGCACGTTTAACCAATAGTTGGCGCTGGACTGTTTCATCGTAAAGTTTACTGTCAATGAAAAGTGATAGTTTTTTTATTTAACAATATCATAAATTCCCCAGCCAGGGGAGTTCATGTAGAAAAAAAAAATTGGGGGTTTGCTTGATATCTTTGTTATGTTTTTTCTTGATGCCTCATAGTTTTCTATATAAATGATAATGTTGAGTGATCATAGACATAATTTTAATAAAAAAAATTTTTTTTTTTTTTTAACATCACAAAGGAATTGGCCAGGCGCAAAAAAAAAGACGTAACAAAAATCCCGCTTATTGCCAGTCCTATAACATAAGAAAGTAAGAGAATTTAAAAAAGGGGGCCAATTTATTAAGAGGAGTACAAGCCAGGTGTCTTGTTACTCATCTCTTAACTCTCTTGAAAATATTGAACTCGTAGAAAAGTGGAAAAAATGAGAAACAGAAGAAAGGGTCCAGAGTTTCCCAGTGGACGGGGTGAAAGAGTGAAGATTCTGGTTAATTCTTGCATTGAGGAGTAGAACAGAATAGGGATAAAATGAGTAGAAAGTCTTGTGGTAGCGAGGCCCGCGGAGGGGGGAGGCATGCAGTTACAAGTCAGAAGAGCAGTGGCATGTAAATAACGTAGAAGATAGCAAGAGAAAGCACATTGCGGCGGTGATTTAAAGATTGAAGACCAGAGAAGGGGAGTCGATGAGACGAAAAGATTTTGACGCAATCCTGTTTAGGAGAGCTGTATGAGTGGATCCTCCCCAAACATGAGAGGCATACTCCATACATGGGCCCTGTAGCCCATATAAGGCCCCTGTAGAGAGCAAGCAACTGGGAAGGAGAAAAAAATGGACGCAGATGCCACAGGACACCTAACTTCATGGAAGCTGTTTTAATAAGAGATGAGATGTGAGATTTCCAGTTCAGATTTTTAGTAAAGGATAGTCCAAGAATGTTCATTGTAGAAGAGGAAGACAGTTGAGTGTCATTGAAAAAGAGGGGATAGTTGTCTGGAAGGTTATGTCGAGTTGATAATTATTTATTCATACAATGTGTATTTACCTAGTTGTAACATACAGGAAAAGAGCTATGCTTGTACTGTCCGTCTCCAAATCTACAATTATCCAGCTTGCCTTTGAAGTCCTGAATACTTCTTGCATTAATCACTTTTGCATCAAGGTTGTTCCAGGCTTCTATGCTTCTATACGGGAAGCTGTATTTTTATATGTCCCTCTTGCATGTTGTCCTTTTTAATTTCTTCTCATGACCTCTTGTACTTCTATCGTCCCACACAAACAGATCTTCTCTATCAATTTTTTCCAGACCCATTGATGGGTCTGGAAAGGGGGAGGATACACTGCTATAAAATCTCCCCTTTCTCTTCTTTTCTCAAGATTTGGGAGTTTTAAGTCTTGAAAGTCTTTCCTCATATGGTAAATCTCTCAGGCTTGGAGCCATTTTTGTGGCTGCTCTTTGCTCTTCTCAATCTTCCCTTTTATTCTTCTTTTTATGTGGTGACCAAATCACTGCCGCATATTCCAACCTTGGTGGAATCAAAGATGTTATCAATTTCTTAATCCTCTCTTCATCCAGATATTTGAATGCCATTCTTATATTCCTCAGCAACTGATATGTATCTCCTGTGATCTTGTTTATATGCTTCTCAGGTGACAAATTATCCATAATCCACACTCCCAGCCAGATCTTTTCGACAATATGTCTGGTTTCTTGGCTCTCAGTAATCATTTACTTCTGTTAATGTTGACACTAGCCATGATATTTGTATACGATACCTGCCATCCTTTTTTCATTTTCCTTTGAACTGTCTTCTCTCTACTCTTTCTTCTTTTAGATACATTCACACAGTTTTTGTCAAAACCTCTCCAATAGAATTCAGTTTTTCCTCTTCCATTCTCCAATTCGTTTTTTTCTTTGGCTTCTTTAAACAGTAACATTCAGTCTGGCTCTTTATTTCCTCATTCATATTTTTCTTATCCATATTTCTTATATTTCGTTGTCTAGCCAGTTTCATTGCCTTAGACAAATAATCTTGTGCTGTAGCTTGTGACCTAACTTAACTTTCAAGGGGCGGGCCCCTCCAACCACATATTTGCCTAACCTATGTATCTCTTCTATTCTTCTTCTATCTCCGTATTTTCTTCATACTACTATTAAATCATTTCTTCTTCCACCTTTTTCTTTTCTTTCCTCTTCTACTTATGTTTTTCTGGGCAGCACTTTTTCTTTGAGACCAAAAATGATGAAACATACATTGATTTTTGTCCACTTATCTGTTACAAATTTTCCTTTTGTTTGATACTTTACTACTTCTTTGGTCAGAGTTTACTTTTCATTTTCTTGATCTTACGCATTATTTGGCGTAAGCTTTATTGGTCTTTTCTTGTTCTATCCATCCATGTCTTTCATTTTCATTTCCTTTTGTGTCATTTCTCCATTCTTATGTGACGCATAAAAACTAATTTCTGCCATGCATTTTCACTCCCTTTTCCGTCGTACTTCTTTACAATTAGTTCATCCACTCTATTTTTCAAACTATTTATTATCTTTTTTCCAGTGACGAACACTTCTTTTTCATCTTCTCTAGTTTTTCCATCATTTCGTGACTATAGTGTGTGTGTGTGTGTGTGTGTACCCCAAAAAAGGGGGTGGTGTGCTCAGACCAGGCCGCAGCTACATGTGGGGGCTAGAGGTGGACCACCATAAAGAAGGAACACCTGTGGTGAAGCTGGAGTTCACAGTTATAGTACAGCCACATGGAGTCCTGATAGCCATCCATCACCAACCTCTTCTCGTATACAGACCTGCCACACCGTTGACCTGCATGTTATAAGGTGAGGTGTGTACTGTAAGTTGGGGGAGGTGGGCCTGAGTCTTCCTGTATAGTGCTTCCCTGTAACCTTCATAGAGATAAAGTATACAGTAAACTTAAGTGTGGGAGTTTGTGGATCATTTAGTATGTCTTCAGCTTGGGACATCTTGGTTTCGCCTCTGTAAACTAAGAGCGTGGTCATTCTAAATTATGGTGTGTGATTATGCTGACTAAGGATTTTGGACATGATTGATGATGGACATGGTTATGCCCATCACAATGGTTACTGTCTTTTATCAGGTGTCAAATAAACAAAAATGGTAATTAAATTACGCTCGTAGGCTGATTCATGAGGTTAAACATTGCTCGTATTTCTATGTCGAGAGTACTTCCATATGGATGGTGTAGCTACTTGAATCATAAATTGTAGTGTGAGAAAGTTAGGCAACTATCTGGTCAGAGAGAGACGCAAAAAAAGAAGGAAAATAGGCAAAGAACTGATATTGTAAGGATGAGATTGTAGAGGAGTAAAATTCAGAGTATAGCACCAACTCATGGAGACTTTGATGATGAAGAAGAAGGGGAACAAAATAACGATAGAGATAAACACGGAAGAAGATAAAGATGTGAAAGTGTCAAGGAATGAAAAAATGCTATGTGCTCAAAGTCAGAAAACAGGCCGAGGTGGGTACCGCGATTTACTTTTTTTGGTCGTGCGCGCGATAACGATACTGCGATACTTTTTTCCCGCCTAGTTCGATACGCGATATCTCCGCTACTTTTCGGATTTTGTCTTAAAACGATAAGCGATACTTCCGCTACTTTTTCGGATTTTCTATAAAACGATACGCGATACTCCGCTACTCCGCTACCGATACTTTTTCTATAAGCGACAGTATCGCCAGCGATCACTGCGATACCAAAAAATTAGCTTGCAATACTTTGCACCTAATAAAACACTGTATTAGCAGAGCAAAAGAAAGAATCATATTTTACGTTAATACTACAGTTTAGGCACCATTAAAAACAATTGTAATATATTTATTTTTAAACGGACAAAATTTTATTTAAAATATAAGAACACACACACACGCACACACACACGCACACAGACAGGTTACTATTCACTACTGCATCACTCCTCAAGCTCCTCCTCCTCAGCTCCTTAGCATCACCCTGGCCTCCTCCTTCTTGTCCCAGCAGCAACCCTGCCCCAGGTATCCCTGTTGAGGAAGACCAGTGCCTCAAAGGTTGGCGGTGAGAGGGGCTAACTTCTGGGCCCTCAGATGTCCCCGACTGAGCTGAAAGCCTCTCCACTGCAGCCTGAGCTGGGAGCGCGGTGTTTTACTTTATAAAGAGGTCACCCACGCCTCCCGTTGTGGACGCTGGGGAAGTGCCAAGCTTGGTGATGGGAAGTCGTCGCTGTGGCCCTGCTCCAAGCCTGTCCATGGCCTTGGTCAGGAACCTCCCCCAGACCTCAGCCTGCCTCCTGGCAGCAGGGACGAACCCTGGGGTTGAGAGGTCAAAAAGAGTTCTGGCGCTGGCCTTCTTCTGCTGAGCCTCCTCCTCTCCCTCCCCCCCAGAGTTGAGGTCCTGCTCAGCTCCCTGTGATGATCTAGGCCTTGATGGTCTGCAACCATGTAGGGCCGATGGGTCTGCAGAGACGAACCGGGTATCGCGGGAAATTTAAGCGATGATTGAGTTGCGATACTTATACTAATTTGAATGCTTATGCGATCTGCCGATACTGCGAACTTTTTGGCTGTGGATAGTATCAGCAGTATCGCGAGCTAAGTATCGCTCTGTCAGGCCCACCCATCTGAGGGAAAAACAGTGAACAGCAAGGATTGAGGAAGGAGTCAGAGATCACATAAGGAATTCATTCAGAGGAAAAATCCTGAGCTTGATACGGGGATAGATGAAAAGATAGTTTATTAGTGTAGAAAGAAAGTAAGATTTTGAGATTGATTTAATACAGTAAACCCTCTCGTACTGACTAATTGGGCCAAGGAAGTGGGTCCGAGTAATGCAAGGATGCCGAATAATGCAGGGATAAAATAATAATTAAAAAAAGGAAGAAACAAAAAATAATAATAAAAAAAATGAAGGTCGATAGAAAATTTCTAAGTCATGCAAATGATATCAGTAAAACATCAGACAATCATGTTAAATAAAAAATCTACAAGTAAAAATACACAATACAGTTACTGTACAGGTGTAAGTGTACAGCTACTATCAGTCCTGACGTCATGGCAGTGGCAGTCTGGCAGCAGTATCATGATGCGGAGATTTCCTCCTCTTCTTGGTGTTGTCTTAAGGCTGTGAGGACCCCTTGACTGAAGAGCCCATGATCCATGGTGTATCCTATGAAGATCACAGCGTGGTAGCTGACAGTTTCTTCAGGAAGGCACAGGTGAGGCGGATGACAGCGTGTTGTCCTGAGACGGTTAGAGGGCGCCAGGGTTCGAGGCGTAGTGGGGCGGTGGGGCAGGTAGACTTGACAGCAGGGTGGGCAGGGATTTTACGTCATTACTAGTTATTTATGTATACATCGTAGTGATTAGGGTGAGAGATGTATATACACGCGTAATTATTTAGCGTCGAGTGTAGACCGCGTGTCACCTTAGAAGAGAGAAGGGTTATTTAAAGGTGTTGAGGTGGCGGGGTAGCCCAGTGACGGGGGAAACATTCGTTGCAAACGGCCACCCCTAACACGTAACGGAAAAAGGTGTCCATATGACATTACCTTTAAAGGCGTGTGCAAACATCTTGTAGACTTGTAATTGGGTCGAGAAGTTTTAGAAGACAGCAGGGGTCATTTGCTGTGAGATGACAAGTTTGAGACCGTCATACTCGTCCAAGCAGTCAGGGCCTTCCTACCCTGTTAACTACGTAACGAGGGAGGCTGCTGGATACGGGTAGTAAGGGCAGGTAGTACTAGTCGGTGGAGAGCGGGGTGGGTGGTAGCTGGGGATACGACCTCCGTTGCTGGACTGGGCCAAGGACTCATGGCCTCAGATCACTCGCCAATACCACATTTGGACACAACGAGAAGACACCACAATAGCACTATACTAAGTATATGCTCAGGGATGGAGTTATAAATGCTCTGCCTGCGAGCCTGAGGGCCTATAACCTCGACTGTTCTGGTTTTTTGTTTCACTCACGTCATGGGTACACCCTACTACCTATAAGAGAATAGAGAGAGAAAAAAAAGAGAAAAAAGAGAAGGAGAGTCCGAATAATGTCGAAGTCCGAATAATGAGGTCCGGATACGAGCGGAGTCTTACTGTATATAAAGATTGACGGAAAATTTGCGAACATGATGAAGGCAGGTTATGAAACAACATATGTAAGAAGATCTAACAGGAAAAGAGGAATGTATGAAACAATGGTAGACGAATGAATGGATGATCAGGGAAGCACACTTAGGGAGACAATCAGAGCTGTAAAAAGGAGGGGAATTTTACAGGCTGACAATTTTTCAAAACCTGTACAAAGGCCCTGCGAGGAAAAAGGATAAGGAAAAGACGCAGCAAGAGTGAGAGAGAGGCATAAACCTTGGGTCTGCCCTCTGAATTTTCTATGAGTAGAGCAGTTAAGAGTATATTGCAGGGTGTAACACGAGTTCTGACAAAATATTGATACAGGTTTGAAAAGGAAACATGTAACTCTCCCCCCCCCCCCCCCCCTCACCAAAAATATTCATAACATAGGCTTTTTGAAGGCTTCCTTTAGACGTGAGACTGAAGTTAGAAAAATTAGCGCGGCCAGTAATTTCACCATGGCAGGCGTTGCCCGCTAGGGACATTTTGAATGATTTAATATAATGTTTACTAGTAAAGGAGGCATTACATTATCATATAAGAACACAATTGGTATTAAAGAATCGTCCAAAGACCGCAATTATTTTTTTTGGCCTAATTATGTTGAAATTCAAAACGAGTGTTGAATTCAAAACACCTAATCCACCAAAGGAGTAATTGATTTCCAGGCCGTTATTTCCGTAAAAACACGACTTTTGTAAAAAGCGGCGGTCGAATTTTTTTTTATTCCCTCCAACAGGGCCTACGCATGTTATTGATGACGTCACAAATAGGGACGCTCCAATGTAAAACAACAATCGTCTGCCTCTGTGAGGAACTGTCGGCAAATGCATGATGAGCGATTGTACTTCAGTGTCAGACAGGGAGTCTGTCGTCTGTGATAGATCTAGAGTCGTGCTTAATCTGAGACGAAATAAATGACGTGCTCGCGTATATGATGAAAATGGAACCAGATTGTGATGGGAGCCCAACCCTAATGTTTGAGCCAGAGACGCTGGTGGATGAACAGGTGTTAGCGGAGCCTGCTGAGGTTCAACACTACTTACACACACACAGAACACTCTACACACACACACAACACACTACTACTAACACACAAACACTAATACACACACACAAAACACTACTACACACACACAAAACTACTACACACACACAAACTACTACTACAGACACACACAAACACTACTACACACACACACACACCACACAACACACACACACACACACCACACACACACACACACACAACACACACACACACACACAGCACTACACACACACACACACACACACATACTACACACACACACACACAAAACACTACTACACACACACAAACACTACTACACACAACACAAAACACTACTACACACACACACAAGTCAGATAACTACACACACACACACTACTACGACACACACACACACACACAACACACACACACACAAACACACACACAACACCAACAGCAACACACACACACCACACACACACACACACACACACAACACCACTACTACGCACACCACACGAGACACGAGAGAGCACACTACTACACACACACACACCAAACATTACTACACACATATACACCACACACACACCACACACAAACACTATACACACCACAAACACAAACTACTACACACACAACAAACATTACTAGAGACACACACACACACACACACAACACTAGGACAACACACACACACACAAACTACTACGCACACACACAAAACACAAACACTACGACACACAGCACACAAACCACTACTACACCACACACACACACACACACACACACACACACCACACACCACACCACACACTAAACACACACACACACACACACAAACACACACACAAAACACACTACACACAACACACACACACACAAAGAGACTACTACCACCACCACAGAGCAAACACTACTACACCACACACCACACCACACAAACACTACTACACACACAGCACAAACACTACCCACACCACACACACACAAACCACTACTAAGACAACGCACACAAAGCACTCGTACACGAGAGCACACAAACACTTACTACACACACACACAAACACTACTACACACACACAAACAGTACTAACACACACAAACACACTACACAACACAAACACTACTAGCACACACACACACACTACTACGCACCACACACACACAAAACACAATACTACGCCCAAACACACACAAACATACTACGCACACACACAAACAGCTACTACGCACACACACACACACAAACACACACACACACACACACAAAAAACCACTACTACACACACACACACAGAGACACACACAAACACTACTACACTCACACACAAAACAACTACACACAAACACTGAGAGACACACACACACACAGCACAGCGCGAAGAGGAGCCTCCCTTTGATACTGTCATCACGCCGTGGCGCATCGTCTGCCAGTCGCCATGAGCGTTTTCGAAGCTGGGGAATGTACAGATTTTGATAGGCGGAGTTATATCAAAAAGATGGCTGACTGGAGCAAGAAAGTGACAACATATTGTGATACACTCGATAATGGCTATACATAACTACATCAGAGATCAGAATTATTGAAATGGTCTGGACGAGATTACTTTAATTGGACAAGTTATTACTAAATAGAGAGCAGTACAGAGAAACAGCAGGGCTGTAATAAAGCAATACATGTAAAAAGGCTAAGTGGCCAACCGTCGGGGCGGGGAGGCAAGGAGGACTAGGCTGCGAGCCTCACGGCCGATCAGCTGAGTCACGTGTTCGATCCTACCTCCCGACAACGATGCAATGTAGTTACAGTATGTTATACCAGCCCTGCTGTTCTCATGGACTGCTTATTAGTAAACAAACATGTCCATTAATACCAATTGTGTTCTTATAAGATAATGTAATGCTCCATTACTGTAGTAAACATTATGATTAAAAATCATCAAAATGTCACCTAGCGGCAAAAAAGCCTGCCATGGTGAAATTACTGGCCGCGCTAATTTTTCTAATTTCATCTACTTCTAAAGGAAGCTTCAAAAAGCATATGGTTATAGAATATTTTGTGTAGAATAACATGTTCTATTCACCTGTATTCAATATTTGCAGAAACTCGTGTTACAACCCTGTTATGTTTTGGCCCAAATTGTTGTTTGTTCTGCTCTCGCCCATCCTGCACATCTTGGACTGCCTTCTGTCCAATTACATATCACACCACCGTGGAATTACAGGGTGTGGACATGAGTTTAGGCAAATATTGATACAGGTGAAAGAAAATGTTATTCTAAGCAGAAAATATTCTACAGTAACCCTGTCCGCGTTTCGCGCTGTGTCTTTCTTCAAGACATAACGCGAAACTCGCGGATCACGAAACTCAGGTATTGAAAACACTGTAAAAATGCTTATTTAGTCCGGTTGTGAGAGTGTACCTACGTATTTACAGCTATAAGACTCACTTTTTCCCCAAAAATATCCTGAAATGCCCAAGCCCCTGTCCACCCAGCAGTGAAATGGGTACTGGGGGGGGTGTGTGGGTCGGACGGATGCCGGCTCGCTGACTCCCAGTACGACCTTCACGGCTGGATCGGGAGGGGACTTGTGGCATTCAGGCATATTTTTTGGGGGAAAAAAGTGAGTCTATAAGCTGTTTAAAATACGGTAGGTACACCTCACACGCGACTAGAATAAGCATTTTTACAGTGATTTCAATACGGCGAGTTCGTTGATCCGCGGAGTTTCGCGTTATGTCTTGGAAGAAAGTCAAGCGCGGAAACTCGAAGGGTACTGTAGAATATTATTCTGCTTAGAAAACATGTTCCTTTCACCTGTATCAATGATTTGCACTAAACTCATGGCACACCTGTATTCCAGGTGTGGATATGTAATGGACAGAGGCAGCAAGAGGTGCAGGATGGTGCGGAGCACTCAGTGAGAGAGCAGAAACAAACAACAATTTGGGCCAAAACTACAGGTGTTGTAACACGAGTTCTGCACAAATATTGATACAGGTGAAAGAAACATGTTTTTTAATTTCTCAAGCACAAGAATATTCTATAACCATATGTTTTTGAGCGTCCTTTAGACGTGAGAGAACAGGTAGAAAAAATGTAGCGCGGCCAGTACTTTAACCATGGCAGGGTTGCCGCTAGGTGACATTTTGAATGATTTTTTTAATCATAATGTTTACTAGTAATGGCAGCCATTACACTTATCTATAAGAAGCACAATGGGAATTAATGGACATGTGGTGTTAACTAAATAAGCAGTACACATGAGAACAGCAGGGCTGTAATGAAACAATACTGGAAAAGGCTTACATCGGCATCGTAGTCAGGGAGGGCGTAGGATGGAACACGTGACTCAGTGATCGGCGTGAGGCCTGCGCAGGCCTAGTCCCTCCTTCCTCCCCGCCCCGACGCAGTTGCCACTTAGCCTTTTACAGTATTGTTTATACAGCCCGCCTGTACTCATGTTATGCTTATTTAGTAATAACATGTCAATTAAAGTAATCGTCCAGGACCATTTCATAATTCCCTGATTTGGATGTGAGTTAGAGTATAGCCATTATCGAGGTATCAACAATATGTGTCACTTCTTGCATCAGTCAGCCGTTTTTTGAATAATCCGCAATCAAAATCTGTAAATTCGAGCCGAGCTTCGGAAAACGCTCATGGCAACTGGCAGACGATGCGCCACGGCTGTGATGACGTAGCAAAAGGGAGGCTTCCTATGCCCGCGCTGCTGTGTGTGCGGTGTGGTAGTGTTTGGACTCGTAGTAGTGTTTGTGTGTGAGTGTAGTAGGTTTGTGGGTGTGTGTGTGTCATGTGTGTGAGTAGTGTTTGTGGGTTGTGTGTGGTGTGTCGTGGTTCGCTGTGAGTGGGTGTGGTGCGTAGTAGGTTGGTGGTGTGTGTGCGTAGTAGTGGTTGGTGTGTGAGTGTGGCCGTAGTAGTGTTTGTAGTGTGTGTGTGAGTGTAGTAGTGGGTGTGTGTGGTAGTAGTGTTTGTGTGTGTGTAGTACGTGTTTGTGTGTGTGTAGTACTGTTTGTGTGTGCTGTGTAGTGTTCTGTGTGTGTGTGTAGTAGTGTTTGTGTGTGTGTAGTAGTGTTTGTGTGCGTGTAAGTAGTGGTTGTTGTGTGTGGTGTGTGGTAGGGTTTTGTCGTGTGTGTGAGTAGTGTTTGTGTGTGCTGTGTGGTGTGTGTGTAGTAGTGTTTGTGTGTGGTGTAGTAGTGTTTGTGTGGGTGTGTGTTGCGAATGTGTGTAGTAGTGTTTGTGTGGTGTGTGTGTGTGTGCGGGATGTGTGTCGGAGCGGACCCTGGTGTGTGCGTGGTGTGTGTGGTGGTGTGTGTGTGTGTGTGTGTGGTGTAGTAGTGTTTGTGTGGTGTGTAGTAGTGTTTGTGTTTGTGTGTGTGCGTAGTAGTTTGTGCATGTGGTGGTGTGTGTTAATAAGTGTTTGTGTGTGTGTGTGTGTGTGTGTGTGTAGTAATGTTTGTGTGGTGTGTGTAAGTTAATGTTTGTGGTGGTGTGTAGTAGCTGTTTGTGGGCTCGGTTGTGTGTGTGTGTGTGTGTGTGGTAGTAAATGTTGTGTGTGTGTGTGTAGTAGTTTTTGTGTTTGTGGTCGTTCCGTTAGTAGTGTGTGTGTGTGTGGTGTGTGTGTGAGTGTGTGTGAGTGTGTGTGGTAGTGTGTGTTGTGTGTGGTAGGTGTGTGTGTGTCTGTGTGTGTGTGTGTGTGTGTGTGCGTAGTAGTTGTGTGTGTTGTGTAGTAGTGCGTGTGTGTGTGTGTAAGAGTAGTGTTTGTGCTGTGTGTAGTAGTGTTTTGTGTGTGTGTAGTAGTGTTTAGTGTGTGTGTTGTGTTGTAGTAGTGTGTGTGCTGTGTGTGTTAGTGGTGTGTGTGTGTGTGTGTGTGTGTGTAGTGTGTGTGTGTGGTGGTGTGTGTGTGTGTGTGTGTGTGTTGTGTGTGTGTGTGTAGTAGTGTTGGGTGTGTGTAGTTGTGTTTCGTGTGTGATGTAGTAGTGTTGTGTGTGTGTAGTAGTGTTTGTGGGTCGTGTAGTAGGTGTTGGTGTGTGAGTGTAGTGTTGTGTGTAGTGTGTTAGGAAGTGTTTGTTGTGTGTAGTAGTGTATGAACATCAGCAGCTCCGCTAACACCTGTTCATCCACCTCGTATCTGGCTCAAACAATAGGGTTGCGGCTCGCATCACAATCTGGTTAATTTTGCTCATATACGCGAAGAGCGGAGCGTCATTTAGTTCGGTGTCAGAGTAAGGATCGTCTACTACTAGATCTATCGCAGCGGACCAAGAGCTCCCTGTCTGACACGGAAGTAGAGCAATCGCTCATCAATCGCATTTGCCGACAGGTCTCACAGAGGCAGACGAGTGTGAGTTTACATTGGAGCGCCCTTTTGTGACGTCATCAATAACATGCGTAGCCTGTTGTGAGGGAAGAAAAAAAATGTTCGCATAGCGCTTTTACAAAGTCGTTGTTTTTACGGAAATAAGGCCTGCGAAATCAATTATTTTTGGTGGATTAGGTAGTTTGAATTCAACATTTTATGAAATTGTCAACATAATTAGGCCAAAAAAAAATTGGGTCGGCTGGGACGATTAACCTTTAATACCAATTGGGTGCTTATAAGGATAATGTAATGCTCCAGTACTAGTAAACATTATGATTAAATCATTCAAAATTCACCTAGCGGCAAAAGCCTGCCATGGTGTAAAATGTATGGCCCCGCGCTAATTTTTCTATTACTTCATCTCACTCCTAAAGGAAGCTTCAAAAAAGCGAGTATGGTTTAAGAAGAGTATAAAACTTGTGCTTAGGAGTTACATGTTCTTTCACCTGATCACTATTGTGCAGAAACTCGTGTTAACACCCACCACACTGCATATACTCATATAATGCTCACTCATGAGAAAATCAGAGCAGACCCAATGGGGTATTATGCATCTCTACTACTCTTGCTGAGTCTTTCTTAATACTTTTTCCTTCAGGCCTTGTTACAGGTGTATAGAAAAAATGCTCCAGCTGTAAAATTCCACCTCCTTTTTTACAGCTCTATTGTACTCCCAGATGCTTCCCTGATCATCCATTATTCATGTCTGTACCATTGTTTCATACAGTTCCTACTTTCCTGTTAGATACTCGATTATATGTTTTTGAATGAACCTGCCTCATCATTGTGCGCAAAAAAAGTTTTCGTCACTGAGTTTGAATATACAGTAAACCCTCTCGTTATCGGACCATCTTATTCAGGACTTCGACATTATCGAGACCTCTCCTTTTTTTTTTCTTCTTCTTTTTTTCTCTCTTTTTGCTGGGATATAGGTAGGTAGGGTGTCATGAGGCGTGGACGTACAGTGAGGTTAGAGGCCCAGGCCCAGCCAGGCAGAGAATTTATAATCCGATCCCTGAGCATATACTGAGTATAGTGCTATTGATGTTTCAGTGTTTGTTGTGTCCAAATGTTGTGGAATTGGCGATGTTATCTGATGGCCATTGAGCCTGGACCCACGATCAGCAACTGGATGGTCGGTATCCCCAGCGACACGGCGCCTCTCCACACCGCCAGATACTACCTGCCCTTACTACCGTATCCAAGCAAAGCCTCCCTCGTTAAGTAGTCTAACAGGTAGGAAGGCCCTGACTGGCTTCTGGGCAGAACGAGTGAATGAGTCATCAAACTTGTCATCAGTCACCAGCAAATGACACTGTTTCTAAAAGCTTCGTCGAACAAATACAAGTCCAACAAGATGTTTGACACGGCCTTAAAGGTAATGTCATATGGACACCTTTTGCCGTTAGTGTACGGGGTGTGCCGTGGCAAGAATGTTTCCCCGTTCCACTGGCTTACCCCGCCACCTCAAAACCTTTAAATAACCCTTATTAAGGTGACAAGCGGGAGGTACTACACTGACCAGTAAAATAATTTACGCAGTAGCTTATAATAACGATACTCACCATAATCAGCTACGATGTATTAATTGAAAATAACATAGTAATGACGTAAAACCATATGCCCACATGCTGGGCGAAGCGACCTGCCCCGCCTGGCGCCCTGCCCTTACCTCTCAGGACAACACGCGTTCATCCCGCCTCACCTGTGCCTTCCTGAAGAAAACAGGTCAGCTAACCACGCCTGTGATCGCTTCATAGGATATCACCGGGATCATAGGGTCTCTTCAAGTCAGAGGGGCGGTCCTCACAGCATTACAGACAACACCAAGAAGGAGGAGGAAATCTCCGCCATCATGATACTGCTGCCAGCGCCTGCCCACTGCCCAGCGTCTAGGACTGATAGTAACTGTACCAGCTACACCTGTACAGTACTGTATTGTGTATTTTTACTGTAGATTTATTTATGAGCAATGATTTATCTGATGTTTACTGATATTGCACATGACTTTAGAAAAGCTTATCTTATTCACCTAGATTTTTTTATTATTATATTTGTTGTCTTCTTTTTTAATTATGATTTTAGTACTCAGCATTATTTCGGACCTTGACATTACTCGGACGCGGGAAACTCCTTGGCCCCAATTAGTCGAGTCAGAGCAGGGTTTACTGCTACTTAATCAAGCACAAAATTTATTTCTTTCTACGACGCAATAAACATCTTTTCATCTCTTCCGCCTACCAAGCTCAGGATTTTTCCTCTGAATGATCTTATGTGAATCTCTATCCTTCTCAAATGTTGAGTGATCACGGTTTCCCAGAGGGTGGCGACGGAGAGAGCGATACTTAGTGCGGGATACTGCGATTACTATCGCACCGCCAAAAAAGTATCGCAGCAGTTATCGCCAGAATCGCAAAGCATTCAAAGTAGTATAAGTATCGAATACTCAAGTATCGGCTTCAATTTCCCCCGGCGATACGCTAGGTCGTCCTGCCAGACCATCGTGCCCCTGACATGGGGAGGACACATCAAGGCCAGGGAAGCATCCAGGACGCCTGAAGCAGGACCTCAACTCTGGAAGGGGGAGGAGAGGAGGAGGCTCAGCAGAAGAAGCAGCGCCAGGAACTTTTTGACCCTGCTCACCCCAGGGTCGAGTCCCTGCTGCCAGGAGGCAGGCGTGACCTAGGGGGAGGTCTGACCAAGGCCATGGACAGCTGGAGCAGGGTCCACAGCGACGACCCCACACCAAGGTGGACTTCCCCAGCGTCCACAGGGAGGCCGTGGGGGTGGACCTCTTTATGAAAGTACAACACCCTTTTTTCTCCCCGAGCTCAGCTGCAGTGGGAGAGGCTGTTCAGCTCAGGCGCGGGACATCCTGAGGGCCAAGAAGGCAGCCGCACGCCAAGCAACTTTGAGCAGCTGGCGTACTTCCTCAAAGGGGGAACCTGGGGATGGGTTGCTGCTGGACAAGAAGGAGGAGGAGGGCCGGGTGATGATATAAGGCAGGAGGAGGAGAGCTTGAAGGAGATGCAGTCGTGACTAGTAAACTGTCTGTGTGAGTGTGTGTGTGCGTGTGTGGTGTTTAAGATTTTAAAATAAATTTTGCAGTTTAAAAATAAATAGATTACAATGTTTAATGGGCCCTAAACTGTAGTTTAAGTAAAATAGATCTTTTTTTTGGCTAATACAGTGTTTTCTTAGGTAGCAAAGTATTGCAAAGCTAAATTTTTGGTATCGCAGTATCGCTGCGATACTGTCGCTTTAAGAAAAAAGTATCGTAGCGGGAGTAGCGGAGTATCGCGTATCGTTTTAAGAAAATCCGAAAAAGTAGCGGAGTATCGCGTATCGTTTTAAGAAATCCGAAAAGTAGCGGAGTATCGCGTATCGAACTAGCGGGAAAAAAGTATCGCAGTATCGTTATCGCACTACCAAAAAAAAGTATCGCGCCCACCTCGGCTGTTTCCTGACTTTGACACATATCCATTTTTCATTCCTTGACTTTCAACATCTTATTTCTTCCCTTTATCTCTATCGTTATTTGTTCCCCTTCTCTTCATCATCAAACTTCTTCCATGAGTCTGGCTATACTCTGAATTTTACATCATCTACAATCTCATCCTTACAATATCAGTTCTTTGCCTATTTTTTCCTTCTTTTTTGCTCTCTCTCTGACCAGATAGTTTGCCAACTTTCTCACACTACAATTTATGATAAGTAGCTACACATCCATTGGAAGTACTAGAATAGAAATGAGAGCAATGTTTAAGCTCCTGAATCAGCCAAACGAGCTAATTTAATTACCATTTTTTTTAATTTGACACCTGAAAAAAAGACAGTAACCATTGTGATGGGGCATAACATTCCATCATTCATCTGTCCAAAAATCCTTAGTCAGCATAATCACACCAAAATGTAGAATGACCACGTTTAGTTTACAGAGCAGAAACCAAAAATGTCACCAAGCATGAGAGACATACTAAATGATCACAAACTCCCTACACTTTAAGTTTTAACTGTATACTTAATCTCTATAAAGGGGTTTACAGGGGAAGCACTATACAGGAAGACTACCCCACCTGCCCCACTTACAGTTACACAACTCACCTTATAATCATGCAGGTCAAGGGTGGAGGTGTAGATAAGAAAGGGTTTGGGGTGAGGGCTATCAGAGGACTTCATGTGGCTGGTACATAACTGGAACCCAGCTTCACCACAGGTGTTTCCTTCTTTATGGGGGGTCCACCTCTAGCCCCCACATGTAGCTGGCGGCCTGGTCTGAGCACACCACCTGTACACACACCACACACACACACACTATAGTACACGAAATGATGGAAAAACTAGAGAAGATGAAAAGAAAGTGTTTCGTACTGGAAAAAGATAATAATATTTTTGAAAATAGAGTGGTGAACTAAATTTGTAAAGAAGAGACGAGAAAAGGTATTGAAAAAAGCATGCAGAAAATTAATGCAGTACATAAGAAAGGGAAAATGACAAAAAAGGAAATGAAAAATGAAAGACATGGATGATAGAAAAAGAAAAAGACCAAGAAAGCTTACGCCAAATAATAGAAGATCAAGAAAATGAAAAGAAAAAATCTGACCAAAGAAGTAGCCCAAAGTAATCAAACAAAAGGAAAAATTTAGTAAGAGATACAGTGGACAAAAAGAAATGTGTCATCATTTTTGGTCTCAAAGAAAAAAGTGCTGCCCAAGAAAAACATAAGAGAAGAGGAAGAAAAGAAAGTGGCAGAAGAAATATTTTAAAGTAGTAGAAAAAATACGGAGATAGAAGAAGAAATAGAAAGAGATACATAGGTTAGGCAAATATGAGGTGGGAGGGGGCCCGGCCCCTTAAAAGGGTTAAGTTTAGGTCACAAGCTACAGCACAAGATATATTGTCTAAGGCATGTGAAACTGGTAAGACAAAAGAATATAGAAAATATGGATAAGAAAAGATATGAATGAGGAAGAAAGAGCCAGATGAATGTTTTAAAGAAGCCAAAAAGAAAAAAAACGAATTGAGAATGGAAGAGGAAAAAACTGGAAATTCTATTGGAGAGTTTTGGACCAAAAACTGAAGAAGTGGTATCTAAAAGAGAAAGAGTAAGAGAAGACAGTTCAAAGGAAAATGAAAAAAAGGATGGAGGTATCGTATACAAATATAAATGGGCTAGTGTCAACATTAACAAAAAGTAAATGATTACCTGAGAGCCAAGAAACCAGACATATTGTCGAAAAGATCTGGTGGAGTGTGGTTATGGATAATTTGTCACCTGAGAAGCATATAAACAGATCACAGGAGATAAATATCAGTTGCTGAGGAAATAAAGAATGGCATTAAATATCTGGATGAAGAGAGGATTAAGAAATTGATAAATCTTTGATTCACAAGGTTGGAATTTTGCGGCAGTGATTTGGTCACAATAAAAAGAAGAATATAAGAAAAGAGAAGAAGGCAAAGAGCAGCCACAAAAATGGCTCCAAGCCTGAGAGATTTACCATATGAGGAAAGATTTCAAGACTTTAAAAAACTCCCAAATCTTGAGAAAAGAAGAGAAAGGGAGATTTTAATAGCAGTGTATCCTCCCCCCTTTCCAGAACCAAACAAAAAGGGTCTGGAAAAATTGATAGAGAAGATTTGTTTGTGTGGGAACGATAAAGTACAAGAGGTCATGAGAAGAAATTAAAAGGACAACATGCAAGAGGGACATAAAAAAATACAGCTTCCCCTATTTGAAGCATAGAAGCCTGGAAAAACCTTGATGCAAAAGTGATTAATGCAAGAAGTATTCAGGACTTCAAAGGCAAGCGGATAATTGTAGATTTGGAGACGGGACAGTACAAGCATAGCTCTTTTCCTGTATGTTACAACTAGGTAAATACACATTGTATGAATAAATAATTATCAACTCGACATAACCTTCCAGACAACTATCCCCTCTTCTTCAATGACACTCAACTGTCTTCCTCTTCTACAATGAAATTCTTGGACTATCCTTTACTAAAAATCTGAACTGGAAATCTCACACTCATCTCTTATTAAAACAGCTTCCATGAAGTTAGGTGTCCTGTGGCATCTGCGTCCATTTTTTTCTCCTTCCCAGTTGCTTGCTCTCTACAGGGGCCTTATATGGGCTGACAGTGGCCCATGTATGGAGTATGCCTCTCATGTTTGGGGAGGATCCACTCATACAGCTCTCCTAAACAGGATTGCGTCAAAATCTTTTCGTCTCATCGACTCCCCTTCTCTGGTCTTCAATCTTTAAATCACCGCCGCAATGTTGCTTCTCTTGCTATCTTCTACCGTTATTTTCATGCTCACTGCTCTTCTGAACTTGTTAACTGCATGCCTCCCCCCTCCCGCGGCCTCGCTACACAAGACTTTCTACTCATTTTCATCCCTATTCTGTCTATCTCCTAATGCAAGAGTTAACCAGAATCTTCACTCTTTCAGCCCCTTCACTGGTAAACTCTGGAACTTTCTTTCTGTTTCTATTTTTCCACTTTTCTACGAGTTCAATATTTTCAAGAGAGGTTAAGAGATGAGTAACAAGACACCTGCTTGTTACTCCTCTTAATAAATTGGCCCCCTTTTTATATTCTCTTACTTTCTTCTGTATAGGGACTGGCAATTAAGCGGGCTTTTTGTTACGTCTTTTTTTTTTGCGCCTGGCCAATCCTTTGTGGGTGTTAAAAAAAAAAAAAAAAATTTTTTTTTATTAAATTATGTCTATGATCACTCAAACATTTTCATTTTATATAGAAACCTATGAGGCATAAGAAAACATAACAAAGATATCAAGCAAACCCCCAATTTTTTTTTTCTACATGAACTTCCCTGGCTGGGATTTATGAATTGTAAATAAAAACTCACTTTCATTGACAGTAACTTTACATGAACAGTCCAGCGCCAACTTATTGGTTAAACGTGCTACAATCACGAGACTTCTTTCCACACCAGTACATTGTCTAATGAATGTCCCTCATAATTTTAAGTTGGTGAACTAAATTTTATTATAAAAGCATCAAAGGAGAGAAGGAGAAAGGTTCAGAAGAAAAAGGATAGTTTATCTTACCATTGTTTAAAGGAAGGAGATGCAAGGGGGAAAGGTTCTGTAGAATAAAGATTTTAGTTGGTGTAGGCTTACAAATCACCAGATCGTAA
>JACEEZ010012591.1:0-21238 GCA_016584305.1 Chionoecetes opilio | reverse complement strand
TGGTTTCTAAACAGCCCTGGGAAATTTTGGCATCACCTGTTTGGTGCCCTTTTAAGTTTTCATTATTTTTTTTTTTCAATTTCTCCGTCTCTTTTTTTTTTAAACAATTCTTTTTTTCCCTTTACATTTTTGCTTTTCCTTTCTTTTCAGTTCATTTTAGTTTCCTACTTTCATCAGACTTTCCTCTTCGTCATAGTTTTCTTTTTCAATCTTCAATCAACCCCCTTTTACACTCAGAACCGTAAATTTCCATTGTAATTGGTTTACCTTTTAGACAATTATTTAGGGGGGATATAAGCAATATTTTTATTAGATATGACCTGTTTTAGTATCCTTGTCCCCACCCCCTAACTAAATTTGGTATATTCAGTTATTTTTCGTAATTTTTATGGCTAACAACATACGATTTTTTTATAGCAAAGGAAAGATCTGGTGTGGGAAGGGGTTAAACCCCTTCATTCATTCGAACTCTTAAAAACCCAGCCCCTCTTCATGTCTAGTCGGGGTCCTTTCCCTCCCTCCTCCCCCCCACCCTGACCACTATGGAGTTGGCAGGGGTTTCCCTTTCTTTACTTCATCATTAAAACCCTGAAGGAAGTCTAACTGGGTTATCCTAAGCTCTTTTGCTGCTTTTGGTGTCTCCCACCCGTCATGTTGAAAAAAAAAAATTCCCCCATACCCAAATTTTTTTAATTTCTCTTACGAATACCACAACCCTGCTCAGGTCCTATCTAACAAACTTCTAGGGTTTCCTGGGCACTTTTGTTTTTACCTCCTTTGATGTCTTATTTCTTTCCCTTTTTTTAGTTTTGATCTAAAAGGTAATTTGCTTGTTTTTTACATCGAGCCTTCAAAAACCACCACACACGAGCCACGATCTTGAGCTCGTGTCATGTTTTTTTTTCACATAGGGAGCAATTCACCTTAAAAACCCCACTTTTTTTAATACCCAATTTTTCCCGGTTTCATTTTGGGGGGCCCCCATCAATGTTTTCACCCTTTAAAAAACTCTTGTTTTTCATTTTTTAAATATTCCCCCAAAAAACCCCTTTTTTTTAGGGCATTTAAAGGAAAATTTTATTTTATATTTTTTTTTGTTTCAATAAACAAAAATTTTTTTTTAAAAAGATTTTTTTTTTTTTTATCATTTTGGTTGTTTCTCATTGGGGGTTTTACTACATTGATACAAAATAACAAAAACAAAACTCAAAAGATATATTTGTGAAAAAGGGAAAAATGAAGAACTTTTACTTCAAGAAAAAGCCAAAAAAAAAAGTCCAGGATTTTCAAATTGGGGGAAAGCTATTATTTAAGCATCACTTTAAAAAAAACAAAGTTTTCCCAAATAACGTGGTTTATTAAAAAAGCTTTCCCATATTTTTGTCTTTAGATCATTCCTTTTTTTTTTTTTTTTTTTTTTCTGCAAATGATGTTTTATATTTCACTTCATGTGAGACTTGCTGCTGACTGCTAGCAATGATGTTATATCAATGCTCGGGGGTTCTTTGATACTGACGCGCATGTCATCTTCTATTCTTAATCGTGACCAAATATCTAGTTTTTCAGTGCTGTCATGGGCTGAAAAAACTCACCCATTGGTGGTGAATGATACCAATACTTAGCTGCTCCATGACAAACCGGAACTCATAAAGAACATAAGAGCCCAGAAGGTTTTTTTAGTGGCAGTGGCATTGAATTGAGTCTTACCATCATATGATAAGTCCATGAGCTCCTCTCATAATTTTGACTGCGAGTCTTTTGGGAGCTTCATCTCAATATTACAAATAATCCTCTGTGGAAATGGGTTTGTTTCTATCCCACTGGTCTTTTGTTGAAAATTGGTGGGGGGGGGAGGGGTCTCTTTTCCTTATTTTTTGCCCTTCTATCCTTGCCCCTCCTCTTTTCCCTCTTTACCCTTGCCTTGCTGTTGTCATTTTCCCTGGAGGGGGGTTCCTGGGAAAGGGCATTCCCCCCCACACACACCCCCTTGGTTCCAAGGGGGGGGAGGTTTTATCAGTGGCTTCTGTTTTGTTGTGTTGGGAATGGGAGGACCTTGCATATGGCAAGTATTTATGGAGCCCCATGGGGTGAAATGCTTCCTGAGGGGGTTGTAATGTCTGGAGCCCGAACAAGAAGGCCTTCAAATTGCACTGGGGCCCCCCCACAGATACCCTTTTTGAAAAATCCCGTTCCCCCAGGTGATTGTTTTTCCCTTTTCCAACAAGACCACTTAACTGACAAGGTTAATTCCAATAATTTCGGAAAAAAAGATATTCCTTTTCTTTTTTCCCCCTTTGCCCCCGCGGAAGAAAATTCCAAAAAACCCTCGCTCTCACCAGAGGTTTTTGACCCGTCAACCATTTTCCCGGGGGGGGGTGCCGTGTTAAACCGACTGGCCCAAAGGGAATGGTTCCCCCAGCTTTTAAGTCACCCCTAGCGGCTTTCCCGTGGAACTTTTTTTTGTTAAATGCAATTAAACATGGTAGAAGCAGCCCTGCTTTCCTTCAGGTTTAGTGGCAGGGAATAAGCTTTTTGTGAGATTGTCCTTCCCACAACTTTGAACAGGTGGCCAATGTTTTTTTTACCCTTTGTGCACTTGGATTAACATTGAAACTCATGCCTCTCATCTTAAATGAAAAAGCAATGGTTAAATTTTTCCAAAACAATCATCAAGTGATTCCTTGAACCGAAAGCAAACGACTCCCCACAACTTGAAAGCACCTTTTTTCTTTTGGAAAGCCTCACCTTTTTTTTTTTTCTGGTAACTGGGGAAAACTGTTTGTTTCTGTGTTTTGCCACCTTGCAATTGGCCTTTTTTGTTCAGCTTTATTTGTAACTTTCAACTGAAATATGTCTTTGCCCATGTAGCTCCCAGCTTGAAGAAAAGCCCACATTTCTCATAATTTTCCAGAAATCAAAGCAAGCTTCAGGCCCCCTTCCCTTTTTGAGAGGGAACAAAGTAACACACAGTGATTCCGTTCCCTTAGGCCCCTGGTAAAAATAAGGCCCCGTGGGTGGACAGTCCGCCCCCTCCGGGATCGGGGAACACCATTCTCACCTCTGTATGCCCAAGTGCAGAGATTTTGGATTAGTCTGGGCCACCTTAACTCTTCATCCACAGAGTGCAGTAAAACATCTTGGAATTTTGTGGCCCCTTGCCCATTACAACCAAAAGTTTACAAATTTTTCTACAGGCAGTGGTGATATTCCATATTGGCACTGCAAAGCCCGGCTTCCAAGTCCTTTTTTTGCAAAGCGAGCCAAAATTTTGTTTTCTTCTGTGCCAGAAAAAACGTTTGGGAAGTTTTGTTTTTGCAAATGGCCCCATACGCGGAGCCAACTTTTTCTTTTTTATTCTGGTGTTACGACCTCATTTGTTGCCTAGCCCAGTCATAGGCCTGCGGGGCGCCAATCCCAGTAAACATTTAACTCCCGATGGATTAAAAGTCCCTAACTGATCCCATTATCCTCCAGAAAATTATCCAAAGGTTTTTGAAAAACTTTCCCATTCCCTGGTTAGTGTTGTCCCCCACCCGTTCTTTCATCCTATCCTTCTACTGCCAAAACAAAAACCTCTTAATTTCATTTTTTCCGACCTTGTTAGCGTTGTCACAAACGCCAGTAGAGTGAATCAATTTTTTTGGACACAATATGTTTTTTGGCCTTTTTCCATCTAGCTGAGATGGCCAAAAGTCCCCCCCATTGTTTAAATGGTGAGAGGGAGAGAGAAAGAGGCCCGTACAGTGCATTGTTTCTATGTAGTTTCCTTCCAGACTTTTGGACGAGATGGTCGGCGTTTTTGTTTTCACCCGTGTCAATTTTATATTTTTTGAATTTTTTGTTAACTTTGTTTTTAGTTTTTGTTCATATCCCCATTGTATTTCCCCTGAAAGTTTTTTAAATTTGGACAACAAGGCAATAATCCAGTGTTTCCCCAATTTTTGTGGGGGTGAGATCATACTGACAACCTTTATCTCCTGGAACTGTTTGTTTTGCGCCAAAGTGTTTTTTTTTTTGAAAACTCAATACGCCAGGCCCCCCCTGCCCATAAGGGGGCCCCACTGGGTCCCCCCCATCCTATATACAACCTCCCTTGAACCCTGTACCGGAAATGGCATAAGTTTGTGGCTTTTGGGGGGGTGGTTTGGCTAAGGGTGTGGGGGGGGGTGGGGGTGGGGTGGGAATGTAGTGGGTGTTGGGTGGTGGGGTGTTGGGTTAGTGTGGGGGTGGGAAGTGGGGTGGTTAGGGGGGGGGTGCGGAGGTTGGCTTGGTAGATTCGAAGAGGAAAACAGTTGGATGTGTAATGGGTTGGTGTGGGGTGGGGTGGGTGGGGTGTGGGGTTTATAAGTTTGTGGGGTAGGGGGGTAGAGATGGGGGGGAGATTCATTGGGGGGTGGGGGTTTTTTTATTGTGTGGTGGGGGGGGGGGGAGATATTGGGGAGTTGTGGTGGTAGTGGTGGGGGGGGAAAGGAAGGGGGGAAATAGAAATATTGAGGGAAGATTTAAAGAAGGTTAGGTTTTTGGTGTTATGGTTTTTGTGGTTTGGTGGGGAGTGGGTTGGGGGGGATAACGAAAAAGGCACGGTTGGGGGGTAGGGAGTGGTGTGGGGAAAGTTGGGCAAGTTTTGTCAAAAGTGGGTTTTTTTTTTGGGTTTGGGATTGGGGTTGTGGGGGGTTGCGGCCATGTTGGTAAAGGAGATTGGATAGTTAAGGTGGCAGGTGTGTGGAGTGGGTGTTGTACAAGGTGGTTTTAAGAGTGTGTCGTTGAGATTTTTTGGTATGACAAGGTTGGTTTGTTATTAGAGAGTTTTTTTAATTTAGTTTTATTAATAATTTATGAAAGGTTTGTTGTTTTTAGTGGGTTGTGGAGGGTTGTTGGGTAGAGAGGTTTTTTTTATTAATGAATTATATTCACTCTTTAATGCGGTTTGGGTTTTTGGTTTTTATTGGGTTTTGTGGACAGTGGGGTTTTTCCTGGATTGTATGGTGAGGGTTTCCCTGAAAGTTTGGGTCAATCCATTTTTATGGGTTGGTTTTATGTCATTGTGGAACAGTGGGATTATTTTATGTTAGTTTTTTGTATGACATTTGTTTTGTTGAAGTGGGGGTGGTTAGGAATGGTTTTTTGGTTCTTTGTGGAGTGGGTTTTTATGGACTTTGTTTTTGTGAGTGGGGTTCTCGGGTTTCGTTGTACGTGGGGTTTTAGTAGGTGTTACATGCCTTATTCAATTGCCTTCGGATGTTTATTTTACGACATGGTTTTTTATTGTTGCCCCCTTTTGAAGTTGGGTTTGTGACATGGTTTGAAGGTGGGAAAATCCGAGAACCGCGCCAAAAATCATAAAACTTCAACCTCCCAAATAATTGCGTTTTAATCACCTCTCCACCACCAACAACACACAACGATTCCAGCTTGATCGTCCCCCCCCCTGTGGTTAACCGGGAATTGCGCCTCAGTAAAAGGCCCTTTCCCAAACACACTGGCCCATTGGGAGAAACCTTGGACTTTTTTAGCTTGGTGGGCCAACAAGGAAACCGCAGGTTGAACTACAAATTGACCTTTGAGTAATCCCCCTGCCAAAAGAAGGGGTATAGGGCAAAATGCAAGTTAAATTGCCCCGTCTCCCTTAGGAATTAAAGCCCTAAAAAAAAAAAAAGTGAAAAAAATCGAGTAAAAAAACCGTAAACACTAATGGAAAACGTACCCCCGCCCAAAAAACTCCCAGTTTGATTTGGGGGGGTTTTGCAACAAACCCCCAGGACAAGGAACATATTAATGTTTGTTTCAAATGGGAAAACCAAAGAAGAGTCCATTAATGCTGGGAAAATGTGGGGTACAACAATCTAATGGGGAGAAAATTAGATAAGAAATTTGGAAAAAAAAGAGTTTCGTTCGCCCTGTGAGAAAAAATAATACGAATTTTTTTGAAAAATAGAGTTAGGATGAGGGTTTAACGTAAACCCGCAAAACCAGATGAAAAAGGTAGGAGATAGTCTGGGCAATGAGGCCTGAAATTGTTTATTCTGTGACATTACAGAAAATGGAAATCTGAACACAGTAGGTGGTGGAAAAACACATTGAAAGCGACGAAAGCAAAACACATGGGAAGAATTGGGAAAAAAGAAAAAAGAACCAGAAAAGCTTTTACGACAAATATTGAAGATCAAGAAAAAATGACAAAGAAAAAATCTGACCAAAGAAAGTAAGTCCCCAAAGTAGTTCCAAACAAAAAGGAAAAATTTTTAGTTAAGAAGGATTCCTGGTAGCCAAAAGAAAAATTGTGTTTAACCCACCCCCCAATCCATTTTTTTGGGTTTTTGAAGGAAACAAAGTGCTTTTGCCCAAGAAAAATTTTGAAGCGAAGAAGGAATTGAAAAGAAGTGTCAAAAGAAATTATTTTTTTTACAGTGAAGTAGAAGGAAAAAATACGGAGTTTAAGAAGAAGAAAAAATAGAAAGAAAATAACCTTTGTTTTTTTTTTAGGCCATAGAGCAAACTGTATCCCTTTGGACTGTTCACAGCGCCAATTTGGTTTTTTTTGAATTGCGGGGTCCTGCCAATAGGGGCCCCCCCGTGGGGGTGGCCCCGACCCAAAGAGGAATATATTTGGGTCCCCCCCTATGGGACTATCCCACATAATAAGACCCCCGTTTTTAATCAGTATAAATATTATAATACTTTGTGTAAGGCCTTTCCCGATAAATGTTTTTTTGTTTTCTAACTAATAATTATCAAAAATAAAAAAAAACAAAGTAAAACAAAACACCGACCCTAAAGAAAAATGGCCATTACGAGAACCTACTAGAAAAGAAATATGCATAGAAACTTAATTATTTCACTCCAACTCTTCGGCCATTTAAAACCCTTTGGGGCGATCCCAACTTTTTTTAATCATGAGGGTCATCATAGAACGCATTTTTTATTAGCTTTTTCCCCATTTGCTTATATTTCCGTTTATCCTGATAAAATTAATTAGAAACCATGCATAAATTAGGCGTTTAAATCAAATAACATTAAAAATCATCACTCCGCGTAATTTTCCTCGATTGATGTAGTGTTAATTTGGTTTTTAACTTAAATATTTTTTAGTTTTTCTGAATAAATGAAAATAATTAAAAAAACCCAAAACCTAGGTTTGGGTTTATAACATTTAAGCAATTGACTAAATAAAGTAGCATCATCCAATCGATGGAAACCAAAAATTTTAACCCCCGATTGAATTGATTTTTTACTTTATTTGGGTTTTTACGCTTAAACGTTTTAATGCAATGGTTTTATTAATTGTCATATTACGAATATAGCAATGGAAAACAGCTATAAACATTTTTGCCGCTTTCTTACAAATTTGATAACCGCTTCATGCTAAAAGTTGAAACCCTGTCGCAAAGTGTTTAAAATAGTTGGAGAGTTTGAAGTGTATTTTTAAGTTCGATGCCATATTTTTTCTCCAGAGTCCCTCCGTAATTTGAAACAATTTTTTCTATTTAACAACGTGGTTTTTTAAAAAACGTGTTTTTTTATTTTGGAAAATTAATAAATTATAGAAACAAAACCATTTTCACGAAGGATTTACAGGTAAAATATTCCATATATATGATAAACCAGTCTATATGAGTCCCGTATATTAATATCAAATGAAAAAAAATCCGCAGAGCGGGTCCCCCTCACCCCGAACTTTCGGGGTGGGGGGGGGGGGGGGCCCACCCCTTTTGTACGACGTGCCCCCCCGATAATGTCCCGTGGCACGCAGTCCCCCCCCAGGTATAACAGTGGGGTTTCCCCTTATGGGTTTAGGCACATTAACTAGGAGGGAGGGGCCCGCCCCCTTTGGGAAGTTTAGTTTTTAAGGTTTCCTACAAAAAGTGACAAGCCACTAGATTATATTGTTCCCCTGAAGGCCATGGGAAAAACTGGGCCAAAGAAACAGAAGAATCACGAAAATCTGGGAATAAAGAAAAGATATTGAAACTTGAAGGAAAAGAAGGGCAAAGCCCCAGTTTTTGTGGAATGGTACTGTTTTTTTAAAAGGAAGCCAAGAAAAACGGGGGGAACGTGGAGGCCTGAAGAAGGAAAACAACCCTGAAATTCCTATTTTTGGGAGAGTTTTTTTTTTTGAGACACCAAACTGAAGAATTGGTATCCCCCTAAAAAGAGAAAAAGAAGTAAGGAAGCAGACAGTTCCCCAAAGGAAAAAACAATTTGGAAGAAGTAGGGTGGGCAAGGTAATCCGGGGTAACAAAATATAAAATGGGCTGAGTCCCCCAACAAGATTAATCACAGTAAACCGAATTTACCTAAGAGCCCCAGCAACAGAAACAAATGTTATTAGGTCTAGTATTTGAAACGAAGCTGGAAGTGATTCTGATAGTTTTCCCCCCCAGTTTTTTGGGGGAGGGTCCTATAATGTTTTATGGAGGAGTGAAAACAGAAAACCGAAAAAGATAAGGTTGGGTGCGTCATGGATGTTTTAAACAAGGAAAAAGGATGTGAAAAATAGGTTACAAGGAAATGGTTTTGTCAAATAAAAGAGAACAAAAGGAATGGCAAGAGGTTGTTGAACGGTAAAGAAGTTTTTTTTGGGGATGAAACAAAAAGGAAGAAATTAAGCCAGACGTTAAGTAATCGTCTACTTTCCACCTAAAAAAAGAAGACAAACATGTCCCCCGCCTTGCATATCCTGCCCCCTGGTTTGTCCTGGAAATGAATAGTGAAAGTTTTGGAAAACAGGCCGCTCCGACCTTAAAGGCCCTGTGTTTGCAACAGGCCCCCCGATATTCCCCGTGGCGCAAGTCCAGATTTAAACAGTGGTTCCTAGGGTGGGGAGGAGCCATTTTCTGTTTGACAAAAATTTTTTCTGGCAAAAGCCACAATAGCAATGTCAATCTTTTAAGCAGTTATTTTTTATTCCATTAATGGGGTAAAAAAAGTGGCCCTTTTAATCCTATTCTGTGGGCAGTTCTTTGGCTTTTGGTCCCACTAAAAAAAATGGCTTCTTGAACTTTCCTTGTAACTGAAAAAACCGAATGTTTTTTTCCCCATCTGGGGAAAAGTGGCCTAATGAAAAAAACCTTGCTTTCACCTTCATGTTCCTTCAATTGGACCAAAGTTAAAAAAAATTCTGCACAAAGAAAAAGGAGACGCACTGTGTGCCCCTGGCAACCACAACCCGTCCCCCTTTACTTGTTTGGGACCCCCTTCCTAGCGGAGCCATAATTTAAAGTAAAAAATGTTTCACATCATCTTTTTCCTAATTTTTTTTTTTGAGTCCATAACATGACCTTAAGAACCCTAAATTCTTTCCCCCTCTTCCCTCTTCAACCCGTCACTCAACGAATGTGACCCTTTTGTCCTCCCATTTGTCCTCATCATCCCTGAAGATTCAAGATTCTTCCCAACCTGTTCGGCCTCTTTAGTTTCTTGTTTTTGATGATGGAACGGTCACCCCCCCCTTATGATGACCATTTTTTAATGACAAATAATTAATTTTATGGTCCACCCCCCCCCCCTATAAAAAAATAATATTGTTCTAATAAATTTTGGTAACACATTTTATATTGTCTCCAATTTTTTCATTATAACCTGGATTTTCAGGTTAAACCATTTAAGTTTTTTTGGGAAGAAAAGAAAAACACTACAGGTGGGATGGCCCCCCTACGTTTGTTCCCGTAAACCAGGTCAGTATATAATAGTGGGGGGCCCACCAAAATAACATAAACCAACAAAATAAACAACATCCCCGTGTGAAAAAACTTGGGCCAGTCCCCCCAACCACCGTAAGGAAGAAGCCCCAGTTCCAAGCCCCACTCACGTGCGTCCAGTCAGCAGCAGTCCCTCCTTTCTGATGAAACGAAAGATTGCTTTTCCGTCTTTTCCTGGGCTACGCACCACTAAACTCTAGCTATTGCAGTCCCCTATTATGCCACCCCGGAAGCACACCGTTAGCCAACCAGCTAATTTTAATTACCACAATTTTAACTTCCCCTTACTTTTTTTTTAAGCCCCAATTTTACTGAAAATGAAACAACCATTAGTAATATATATAACACAATTTATCGTGACATTTGTGGAGACGCCAAACTAATTCACCAGGAAAAAACTTACGGAAAAAAAAACTGGACCCCATCTTGAACCTTGGTTAAAGCAGTAAACTAATGAACATTAAACCAACGGAGGACATGACACCAGAATAAAACCTTGTACTATGTTTCAATTGTTCCCATTCCAATGCCGGGAACCCCCCTTTTTGGGGTAAAGGTTTTTTCTGCAGGCCGGGCCCCCTTTAATGGGTCCGCCCTGGACCCCCTGGTTGAAGGAAAACCCAACTGCCCCTAGTGTAACTTGGCATCTCCGTCAAGGAGTTATTTAACTAAGAAGTGGGACAACTATGGAAAAGTTTTTTGTTTTTTTTTTTTTTTTTTTATCTTTTCCCCCCCGAGTCCCCCCCCCCCCATTGTTTCCCTCCACAGAAAAGTAATTTGTTATATTTTACCTTAGGTTTTTGGACATTTTTTACCTCAGTTAACCCCTCGCCGAGTTATCCACCGCTAGTCCCCAAATTTTGCAATTGCCTCGAGTTTTTCACGCTATATCCCCCCCCTAAAATTCTTACCATCTCCGACCTCGCGCATTTTAAATCTCCCGAGTTTAGGTTGCTGCTTTCGTACAAACGTTAACGGGGCACAAACGCTTCCCTAGCCATTGGCGTCAACGTTGGGCCCGCCTTTACCTTAAGAACCAGGTTGTTTTTTTGCCAGAAACCTGGGCCCACCCCCTCTTCGAATAAAACCTCAAATACCATATTGTTTAATTTTTTTACGCCCTTCATAAGAAACATCTTTGTAAAGAACGCAACCCTGAATTTTTGGGAAAGAAATTTCCGTAAAAAAATATTAATTTAAATAACAAGATTTTTCTACCGGTTAAGGTCTGAGGGTAGGCCCGGTTTTTGTAAATCGACCAATTTTTTTTCACTTAGGTAAGGCCCCTTGTCCCTTCGTTTCTTGGCTGCACTCACCTATCCCCGCTTTTAGTTAAATCCGCTTCCGGTAAAGTTCCCCCCTCCCCTTCCTCCCCTCCCTCTTCCTCCTCCTTCCTCTCCTCTCGTTGTTGGGCCCCGAAGCCCACCCTACACCCGGGAGGCGGTCCCCAAAAACCCCCTGGGGCTTATACACCCGGTACCCATTCACTGCTGGGTGGGGCCCAAAGGGGGCCCTACCGGGTTTGGTTTAAGGGGAACAGCCCCCCACTATTTCCCAGTTTCCCGCCTCCTCCCCAGGGATCAACCCCAGGGGACACTTTCTCGGTTTTGTTGAAAGCCGAGCGTTGCCCTACGTCCTACAATTTAAACGGAGTACCAAAGAATTGCCCCGGCAAAGGATTTTTTCAAAACTCGGGACAGTTTGAAGCTTCAACCCATCACTTCCTCCAAGACACGCTAGCCATTCGTCCCACCGCCTTCTTCCCCCTAAGGTTGGGGTCCCGCAGTGGGGTCCCCCTTTCTTAGAGAGATGAGGTAGTTTGGTATGGTTTTTTTTTTTTGTTCTTTTTTTCTTTTCCTAACAAATCACAAAGGACTGGGCCCCAAGGCCCCCCCACAAAACAAAAAAACAGACGGTAAACACAAAGCCCCGCCCTTGAGTTGCCAGTTTTCCCTTATAAGGAAGGACAGTAAAGAGAATAAAAAAAAGGGTTGGGTGGGGCCAATTTTAGTTGTTCGGTGAAAAGGTGTTCACCCACCCCCCTTGTTCACCTCTCCCCCTTGAAAAAAAGAAAATTTAAGATCCATAGGAAACTGGTAAGGAAAAACACCCAGAAACAAAAGTTTCCAGAAAGTTTTTTCAACAGTGGAAAGTGGATTGAAGAGTAAAAGATACTTGGGGATTAAACCCTCCCATGGATTTGAGAAGTAATGGACCCAGAAATAGGGAATGAGAAAAGGATGTAGCAAAAGTCTTTTGGTGCGCGAGGAGGGCCGACGGGTGGGGGGGGAAATAGGCCATGCAGTTTTTAGCAAGTTGTCAAAAGATGCAGTGGGAGCATGCAAACTAAAACGGGTAAAAAGAAATAATAGCAAGAGGAAGGGCAAACCATTGTTGCGTCCGGTAATTAAAAAAGATTTGGAAGACAGTTCCCCCGTTCCGATAGAAAGGTTGGACAAAGTTTTTGATGAGACAAAAAAAAACTTTTTGACCTTCCAACCTGTTGTTTTTTTTTTTTCTGGAGAGCTGTAATGAGTGTGGATCCCTCCCCCCAAACCTTGGTGAGAACCTTAATTCCCATACATTTGGGCTGATAAGGCCCCCTGTGAAAGAGTAAAGCAAGCCCACTGGGTTTTTTGCTCTCTCCCCTGTTTTTGTCCCCTACTGTTTTCTTTTGGCGTATCCGTACAACCTACATTTTGGCTTGTTGTGTGGCCCGATAGTATTAGGTAAATCCGTTATTTGATTGAAATTTTTCGGGCCATGGGGTGGATAATTTCCCCAGGACCGAAAAGAAAAGCTTTTTGATACACATGTGAACAGACCCTGGTGGTAACAATTGATACATCAACACTAGCAGAAAAACGAATAGTATGGGCCGGCCCCGCCCCTTTGGCCGGAATCTAGCACCGAGCCCCTCAGAGGCCGGAGCGGAAAAAACCTCCCACAGCGTGAGGACAGATTTAAGTTTTTGTGATTTGAATGGTCCCCCTTATGGTAATTTTGGAAGATACTTTTGTCAACAGGTTAAGTAACTCGACAGGGTCACTGTAACTGGGGGAAAGTACTACAACATTCCAATCCCTTTGGAAGACGCCTGATTACGTTTTTTTTTTAAGGAAATTGTTTTTGAGGAAAAAGGTGCGTCTTATAAGCCCCGTAAAATATGGTTCACAACCTCGCACCGGAAAAATAAATAGCAAATTTTTTTCCAGTGGTGTTTTGACAATACCCCCCAGCTTTGCGATTTTCCTCCGTAGTTTTAGCGCTAATGCCCCCTTCGAAAGAGAAAGCAAAAGCGCGAAACCTCGGAAAAAAGGTGTAAAACTCTGTTAGTCGTGTTGTAAAATTTTTTTAACGGGGCCACCCCCCCTTGAGCCCCCTACACCCCGGTAAAATCGTCCCCCCCGTCTCTAGATTTTTTACATTTTATTTTTGCTTCCTTAGTTGGGGGCTTTACTGTTGGCCCCGCAAGCCACCACCCGGGAAGCGGAGAGACAACCCCCCCCTGTAGCCCCCATCCTGCAGGTTAAGTACGCAAGGAAAAACCCCTACCCATTTGAAGCCCCGTTTACCCGATTTTCTCGTCTCCCTGATCAAGGTTTTATGAAAAAAGGTGGTTTTTTTTTTAAATGGAACTTTAGGAAATACGGAACCCAAAATTTAATCCCCCAATTGTCCCCCTCCGGGGCAAAAGTGGGCGGGCCGTAAAACCCTACTCCACGCCAAGGGGCAAAAATCCAAGATGGCCCCACCGTGAAACAACACTAGATTTGTCCCACACCCCCATAATCTTTTTCGCTCATGTTAAATAGCTGTATTAAAAATATGTTTCCCTTTGGTGGTCCCTTAAAATGTACTGTTTTTTTTTTAGGTACAAGGAAAAGCAATTAAAGACCAAATCATAGAGTTGATGTTTGTGGACAAAAAAAGTCATTGTTAAAATTGGATTATTTTTATTTAAAAAAATTTGAAGAACAAAACAGTTTCAATGCTTTATTGGCTGGCCCACTATCACATTGAAAGCCCTTTTTTTTCCCCTGGAATTTACTACCCTCCAAAATTGAAAAAAAATGTTACTGAAAAAAAAAAGAATGTCAGCCCCCCATACATCTCAAACGTTTTTTTTCCCAACTAAACTACCCAAGTTTAACACGATATGGGCTGGAATAAACAAACAATTTTGAAACTTTTTGTTACTCTTAGTAATTTTGGTTGGTTTTAAAATATGAAACACCGATGTTATTTTTCCTAGGTGGTGGTCCCCAACCAAATTAGGTTCTTTTTCAGAACCAAAGGGTTTTCCCAATGCTAAATATAGCATGATTTCAATTTTTTGCTTTTGAATCAAAATTGGAAAAACAAATTTTATTGATTTTATCCTAACCTCCCCCATTACAAATTATTTTCAGATTAAATCCAAGGCAAAAATCCCCACAGCCTATCATAACCTTATTTTTAAACTGACCACATTTTGGGGATAACCATTAATGGCACTATTAAATTACCATTCCAATGTCCCAATTATCCTCGTCTTCATCCCATATAATCGCTCACCCCTCCTCCTGAATCAGTATCCTCCCCCCACCTGGGTTGGTTTTAGAGTCCCCCTTGAAGTTGAAGCGGAACAAAAAAATCCTTCAAATGACATGGTAAGTGTACTGGTCTTGGTGTAAATCGCAAACTGGCCTTACACAAGCCATTTCTCAACAGCCCCCCCTTCCCCATGTTGGAAAAGTGAGGACGGGAGAAAGGGAATTCCTACCTTATGAAAATACTTGGAAGAAAGCTGGTGTTGGGGGTTTTGATAAATTTTTTCGCCTCCTTGTGTTAACCTTCAGGCCAATGGTGAAAATCTCTGAATCTGGGTGGAAGTCCCTCCCCAAGTGTTGTTTGATTTTTCCTTCTTCATTTTGGGTTTTCCCCATTTTTCGTGCCCCTTGCTTTCCCCTTCAAACCCATAAGATTTTTGCCTTTCACCGTTGTTCCCATTAGAGAATTGGTTAATCTTAAGGTGAATATTTGCCCCCCATCTCATTCAAGAACAGACCCCTGGTGGGGCAACCCGTGGCAATGACCCTTTGCCAAAAACAACACAGCAGAGCCCGAGCAACGTGGCATCAATCCTGGGAATTCCCCCCATTGTGTAACAAAATTGATTTGCCCTTTTCCCGTGGGCCCCCAAAAAAGCCAGTTGTGGAGTGTCTGGGGGAATCCCACTGGTGAATGCAATTTGAACCTATAAGTTCTCCTGGACTACCCCCTCTTTTGGAAGCCCACAATAGTATTTTTTTTTTTTTTAACAATCTAATGATGTTTTCTTCCTTACCTCTTTTGACTGCCTTAACAACTCCATCTCATTGTAATGTGGGACAAACCCATAAATGGCAACAAAACACTAGAACAACCGTCTTTGTAAATCTTCAGCATCCAATGCACAGCATCATTAAATCAATCCCTGAAATCTTTTCCTTGATTTGTGGGGAAATATAATAAAAGGAAAGAGAATCCGTGTCTGCTTCCCGAGGGTTGTTTCACCCAACAGTTTTCCAAAAAACATTGCCCAATTTTTCCCCTGGTCACCCGTCCTGTTGGGATAATTCCAAAACACTTTTTAATTGGGGAAACCCACCTGGAAATATACAAAACTGAAAGCATTGGATGTTCCAAAACAGCCACCTTTAGACCCCGGGAGTTTCTCCCATCTTGGAGAAAATGACTGCAAGCGTTGTTGTTTATTAGCTTGGATTGTGGCAACAAATACCTGGAAAAGCTCCTAGCTTTTGGAAGGGACATTTTGTCCCCCCCTGAAAGGCCCCGGAATGGAAGAATATTCCACTTAGAGCCTTCATATGTATTAACTAAGAGCGAAAGATTTTCCCTTTCCATCCACTGTCCACTTTCAATAGGTAAAATGGCAAAAGTCCATTAAAGCGGTCCCCCCCCCCCCATTCCACCCAACACAAATTTTTGAAAAGCAGTTGTTGTGTCCCTGGCACCATATTAAAAGGACAACCGCCCATCTTTGGGAAGCATATCCCCCGCCATGGGGGGACAGGCTTAGTAACCCATCCCCCTGGGAAATTGTTTTGTTTCAGGTCCCCCCCCCCCTCAAAAACAAAAAAAAATGGCATGGGGGTTTTTTTGGACAGAACTCCCATATAATGAATCCCCATAATCAACTATAGCAATGTAAACTCCCTTGGAATCCAATGTTCCCCTCCATATATAAATTTTTTTTATCCACACAGTTTGGACTTTTGTTGGGGGTCACCCTTTTCTCATTGTCCCCCCCCGTGAATGTTTGTTATATGGGCCCAAAACATTTCCCATCACTGTCCCCCCACCACTCGATCTTCCCATTCAACCGTTTTTTTTTAAACTGAAAGGTTTTTTTAACTTTTTCGTCCCCCTGTGGTGCTTTCTTGCTAAGTGCTATGGAAATGGACCGCCAAATGTGCCTTGGTTTCCCTCCATGGGCCTCCTGAAATTTTGGGTAACCTTGGTCCAAGTAGTGGTCCCCCACCTAATGCAGGTGGGGTGGAATTTACCTGGAAAGTTCCGTCCCCGTGAAGTTTGTTTTGTTTTCTGTGGCAACACTGTAGAAAGTCAAATGGCCTATTGTCCCCCACTAACATGCTGTCCGATTGCAGAATATCCTGAAACAGAATTTCCTTCAACCCAACGTGGGAAATTGAGCAAGACTCCGGAAGTCATCCAACAAGCTGCAGTAGAAGGGCAGGAACACCAAGATTGAAAGTTGATTTCTCAGTATTTAGGATGTGTCCCCACTGTTGTTTTTTGGACGATGGGGTCCCCCCCCAACAAGGGAAAAAATTCAGTGGGATGCAAGGCATTCAATTAATCCTGTACCCCCGCCCCCTGCCCTCCATCCAGCTTTTCCAAAAACGTGTTTTTTTTTTTTTGTTTTTCACTATTGCCTGTTTTGAACAAGGGTAAAACTAACCCCCCTGTTGCCCATGGTCGATGTAAAAAGCAGCATGGAAAAAATCTGACTTTTTTGTTGCCCGGAGTGTTTTAACCATTTTCTTGTGAAATCCAGTTGGGAGAACATCTTCTCCTTTTTTTTGAAGGATTGTTTTTAAGCCAACCCCCACTTTCCATCCCTTTCATAAATCTTCGATCCTTGTTTAATTCATGGGTCCAGTCTATCTTATCCCACAGAAAAGTTTCAAGAAGGTTAACAAGAATAAAGGTTTTTACCCAGTGAAATTGGACCCCTGTGAAAAACAAAACCATCCCTCATGGAAAGGCCCCCTTGTTTCTCTCCCTCAAGGAAGATTGCTTCAGCTCCCAGCCATCTCCAACCACCACCCATCCCCACCTTCCCTACTTGCTTGTTGTTTCCCATTAGAATTTCTGCTCCGAGGGGCAAAACAATCAAAACGTAGAGGTGATTGCTTTTTTGAATCTTTCCACAGGTTTCCCCTTGAGTGTTTTTTCCTTAAGGACATGCAAGTTACACAATCCATCAGAAAAATCTCGTCCCCATCTCCAAGAAAAAGACCATCCCAGCATTTCGCCATGGAGTAACCTGAAAAAAATTTTGTTTATTCCCTGTTTTCCAAATCTTCCTGCAACGATGGTTATAATGTTTTTTTGGGGTTTTTGATTCTAAGTAAAAAGGCATAGCTTCCCCTGTTGTGAACATTTCTTGGAAAGGATGGGATGAATGGGTCCCCCCCTCCCATCGTCCAAAATCAACCATTGGGACATTTTTGGAACATCTTTTCAGGCACAGAAGGCACCATAGCACAGGCTTTGTATAATATGAGGTTTTTTTTGGTTCGCATTAGTTGCCCCTTTCAATACATCAATGCCGCAGACATCCGAATTGCCCTCTTTTTTCCTACTTTGTAAGTGTTTTGCCCTCCTTTAATTGCACCTTGGTCCAACAGAACCTTCCCGCGATTACTTCCCCTGGCCCTGAACGGAGAAGACATCTACAAACCCTGGAACATCCAATGGAAGCCGTTTGTCGATGGCCAATAAGGAAATTAAAATGAGCCAATTGTATTGTGGACAAGGGCACCCATAACAAGGTAAGGAAAAATAGAAATGTTTAAAATTTGGCCTGGGTGTTCAATACCGAAATTTGGGTAATAACAATAGTTGGTGGGACTCCATTTGTCCCAACACCAGGCCCCTTTGGAATCACCAACTAAGCTGTTTAATGACCACCAATGGGCATTGTTATCTTGGCCCGTATAGCTACAAGTACTAATCCCTCTTCATCCCTTCATGAAAAACCCCACTGATGTTATGTGGGTGGAATTTTGGGAATGGTCCCAGGAAAAAAAATAGGGGTTTTTCCTTCACCCTGAAAAAGGCCCGAACAGAGGGGTTGGAAAACCTGCAAAGGCACCCACGGTTTTTTTTTTCGAAACTATCTGGGCTTCATATTCCCCCCTCGAAACTTTCCAAAAAAAAATAAGGGCTTCCTTACCTGCATATTTGTATAAAAATGGGGCTCCCCATATTTGGGTGCTTAGTCCCCCTTTTGCTTGGGGGTACCCACGTTTTTTTTTAATTTTTGTATGGCTGTACAGTTTTTGAAAGAAAGCCACCTGGGCTTTTTTTATACCCTCGGCTTTGGGAAAAAGCCCCCAGAAATTGGCGTGAAAAAAGCAGAAGTCCCCCCACCAAATCTTTGGCTTGGACAAAAAGACCCTTGGTTTTTATGGAATGTTTTTTGGGGGGAAATTATCCCCCCCCCAACCACCCACTCAATTTAATTGGTAAAAGTGGTGGTTTTTTTTTTCCCCCCCCCCCCCTTTTGGGGGAGGGTTTTTTTGGGCCCCCCCCCCCCCCGGGGGCCCCTAGGGGGGGGTTGGGGGTTTTATATTTTAAAATTATAATGGTAAAGGGTTTAAAATTTTTTGAATTTAGTAAATGATAAAGTCTGGGGATAATATAATTTTAAAAAATTTCCCCCCGTTGGGGGCAAAAAGCATTTGCACTTAAATAATTACTTCCTTGGTTTTTTTTTAACCGCACATTTTGGCCCCCCCCCCCCCCATTTTAAAAATTCCCCCCCGCCACCCGAAAAAATTTTGACCACGTGGGAAGGTTTGGGAAAATTTGGGGGGGCCCGGCCCCCCCCCCCCCCCGGGGCCCCGGGGTCAATTTTTTTTGTAAAAACTTTTTCCCGCCTCAATTTTTAGTTTTTTTTTAAAACTTTTTTTTTAAAATAAAAGTGCTTGGTTATTAGTTTTCATTCCACCCCCCACGGGTTAACATCCTTTTTTTCTGATTTAAAAAAAGAAGAATTTTTTAAAACCGTTTATTTTTACATATAAATTTTTTAAAAACAATAGGACGTTTTTTTTTTAGACCCCCTGATTATAGCCCCGGGGTCAAAGGATAAAATTTTTTGGGGAAAAAAATCCCCGACGCCCATAACAAAAAACTTTCCCACCTTCACCCTTCAAAGGGCGGCCCCCCCCCGTGACGGGGGACCACTTCGGAATAACCGACCCCTGGCAGTAAAAATTAAAACCCTAGGGATTTCCAACCCCCCCTACCCCCCGATAAGTATCCCCAGTTTTTGGTTTACTAGTTGGGGTATTTGGGGGTTCCCCCCGGGGTGAGATTTGACGTTTTTTTTGGGGTTTTTTTTTTTAAAAGGAAGAACCTAAAAAATTTTATGTGCTTTTTACATTTTCCCACATGTGGTTTGCTTTCCAGGCAAGTATCGTCCCCCCTTTTGAAAGTATCAAAATTTTCCCCCCCTAACCCCTGTACCTGGTTTTGGCCCATGGGGAAAACTCATCAGGACTGCTCTATTTTTTTTTTTATGTCCCCCAAACTTTGGCCCATCCCATCAAAAAAAAATTCAAACAACCTTTTAGCCTTTATTCCAAAAAAAAACTTGGGGGGCATCAAATCCCCCTTTTTTCGGGGCTTCGAGTCAGGCCAAAAAAAGCGTCCACTTTGCCAGCTTCACCCTTGTGAATGTTTAAAATTTTTTCCCCCTTAAAATAGAAGTTACAGAGATTAGTGCCAAACGCCCCCCGGGTTTTTTTGGTCCCCCTTTAACCAGCCCCCCCGGGTTTCCCCCTTTTTAACAAGGTTACAAATTTTTTACAAGAAGCTTCGTCCCGGTTTTCCCCTCCGATTCCCCCAATCCCCTCCCCATGATTGTGGCCATGACAAAATTGTGTCCCCCCGGGGATTGCATTGAAAAACCGTTTTTTTTTGCTACGGGCCCCAAAAAACAGTTGGCCCCCCTTTCCCCCCCCCAGTTTTTTTTATACACTTTTCGCATAAATACCCCCAAAAAGGTTATATAAAAACCAATGCACTGGGTTTTCCGGTATCGTTTTTAGAAGCCCTATGCGATGTGAAATTCCTTTCCTGGTATATTTTTTTTTTGGGGTGGTGGGATGAAATTTCCACTCCAACATTTTTCCCCCAAAATTTTACGCAGCCCATCGAAAATAAAATCTTGAAAAAGGCCCCCCGTAATGTTTTCAAGGTTCCCCGCTGCTCCACACAACATTTTTTTGAATATGTTTTAACCGCATCTCTTTTTCACTTCCTGATAAATGCCCCATCCCCTGCGATGAAAGATTGGAATCATCTTTTTCCTTATCTGAGGGGTGGGTGAATATTTTTTTTTAAAAACCCCCCATTTTTTCTTTGTAAACGATTTTTTTTTTAACTGCAAAGGGTTCCCCGAAGTTACTCAAAAAAAAAGGTCAACAGCCCCGTTTTCCCTCATGGTAAAAATCTTCTAAGTACACAGGGGGGTGGCTTTTTTTTAAAAAGGCCCAAAAAATCCATCATTCACTGTTTTCATGATATCCCACTTTTTTTTCTTCCTTTGCAAAAAAAGGTTCTCGACATCTTTTCCCCAACGTTAAAAAAAAAAGGCATGGGTTTTTTTTTTAAAAAAAATGATAATAAGGGAATCAAATTTTAATAAAATTTTTACTGTAAAAATCAATTAGTAAAAAAATTGCTTGAAAAACGATTAAAGACGATTATTGGGGCCTTTTTTTTTTGTTTTTTTTTTTTTTAATAAAATAAAACCAAAATTCAATGAAACTTTTTTTTTTTTCCCCCCAAAACCACTTAGATTCTTTTTAAAAAAATTTTTTCTTTTCCTTTTTAAAAAAAAAAACCCTGCATTTTTGACACCAAAAACATTTATAGCTATTAAATGAGAAGAATTTTTCATCTATTTTTTTTTTCAGGGGCGGGGGGCCCCCCTTGGATTTTTTTCCCCCCTGGCGGAGTTGGCCCCACTTTTTTTTCAGGGGGCATGGGGGCCTTATTTTTTTCTATCCTCAAGTCATTTAAAAAAACCACCTTTTTAAAAAACCTTTGATCAGGAGAAAAAAGGGGCCCCCCCGGGCTCAATGGTAGGGTCCCTACTAAGGTGGACAGGGGGCTCGGGTTTTTAAAATTTGAACAGCCCATCTTTTTTTCCCCTCTCCCCCGGGGCCCCTTTTTTTTTTTTTTTGGGGCCCCCGGGGAAAAAATTTTTTTTGGGCCCACCCCAATTTTTTTTTTCC
>JACEEZ010012590.1:100000-108965 GCA_016584305.1 Chionoecetes opilio | reverse complement strand
TGTGTGGTGTGGTTTTTTTTTGTGTGTGTGTGTGGTGTGTGTGTGGTGTGTGTGTTTTGGTCTTGTGTTTGTGTTGTGTCTGTGTTGGGTTTGTGTGTGTGTTGGTCTGTGTCTGTGTCTGTGTCTGTGTCTGTGTCGTGTCTGTGTCTGTGTCTGTGTCTGTGGGTGTGTGTGTGTGGGGTTGGGTGTGTGTGTGTTGTGGTGTGTTTTGTGTCGGGTGTCTGTGTCTGGTCTTGTCTGTGTCTGTGCGTCTGTGTCTTTTGTCTGTGTTTGGGTCTTGTGTTTTGTGTTGTGTCTTGTGTCTTGTGTCTTGTGTTTGTGTTTGTGTGTTGTGTGTGTGTGTTACTCGAAGTCTTGTCTATTTGTGCTTTTTTTTTGGAAATTTGTTTCATTGTTTATTGTTTTTATTTTTCGTGAAGAATCGATGATGATGGGGTATTGTATGGGTTTCATTTTCTCTGTCTGACTGTCTGTCTCTCTGTGTCTGTCTGTCTCTCTCTCTCTGTATCTGTCTGGCTGTCTCTCTTCTGTATCTGTATGCCTGTCTCTCTCTCTCTCTCTCTCCTTCTCTCTTTTCTCTCTTCTCTCTCTCTCTCCTCTCTCTCTCTCTTTTCCTCTCTCTTTTTCCCTCAGCCCGTCAGGGTGGCAAGGTTGGTAGAGACGTGGGGTTCGCAATGTGCAGCGTCCTGTGCATTCGGTCAGCGGTTCAAAGTCGCCTAGTTCGTGCTGACGTGGCGGCGCTTTGATAGTCAATAACCTTGTAGTTGGTACTTGCAAAGTGTCTAGATAGGATGAAAATCTTATCTTATCTTATCTCTCTCTCTCTCTCTCTCTCTCTCTCTCTCTCTCTCTCTCTCTCTCGCTCAACAACCCATTCACACACTCGCTCTAACGTAACATATCTTTGCCAGTCTGTCGTCCAAGTCTTTATCTTCGGTTCGGAAATCCACTGGCAAACAGTAGACAACGTGACCCATTAAACTATGCCAGTGATGCGATGCCGCGCGTATTAATAGAAGCAAGGGAGGGTGGGAACGATATAGAATGGATAGGAAGGGAGGAAGGAGATTGCGAAGGAAATGAGGGAAGAAGGAGTAAGTGATTAGGGGAGAAGGGGAGGTAATGAGAGAAGGAAGAGATGAAGTGGATAAAGAGGAGGAGGAGGAGAGAAGGAGGTTAATGAGATTGAATAAAAAGGAGAGGTAAAAATATGAGGTGTATTGATGGTAGAGGAGAATAAGGGGAATGAAGGAGAGAGAGATAATAACAGACTGAGGAACAGCAGGAGGAGGAGGAGAAAAAGTGATGTAAGAAAAAAAGAAAGAAAAAAAGGAAAGTTGTGCAAGCTTGAAGCTATTTTGGGGTCTTGTGAGTTTTTTTTTCTTCTGGTGACGTGAGGCATGAGTCGACTTACCGCATCTCCCTCCTCCTCCTCCTCCCCTTCCTCCTCTTCCCCCTCCCCCCTCCCCTCTCCTCCTCTTCCCCTCCTCTCCTTCTCCCCCTCCTCCTCCCCTTTCCCTCCCCTCCTCCTTTCCACCCCCTCCAATCAGAAGTCATTAATACCTGATTTGTGCACCTGCACCCTACTTAATGCACTTCCTCCCCCTCCTCCTCCTCCTCCCTCCTCCTCCTCCTCCTTTATTATCCCCTCTATCCTCCTATATTTTTTAAATTGCTATCTTTCTGATGTTAAATGCGTATGTGTGTCATAGCCAGGAATTATAATTTTTTCATGTCATTTACAACATTTAATTTCTTCTCTCTCTCTCTCTCTCTCTCTCTCTCTCTCTCTCTCTCTCCCCTCTCTCCTCTCTCTCTCTTTTCTTCTCTCTCTCTCTCTCTCCTCTCTCTTCTCTCTCCCTCTCCCCTCCTCTCTCTCTCTGCTCCCCTCCTCTCTCTCTTTCCCCACTCTCTCTCCCCTCTTCTCTCTCTCTCTCTCTCCTCTCTCCTCTCACTCTCTCTCTCTCTTTTCCCCTCTCTCTCTCTTTTCTCTCTCTCTCTCTCTCTTCTCTCTCTCCCCCCTCCTCTCTCTCTCTCTCCTTTTCTCTTTTCCCTCTTTTTCTCTCTCTCTTTCTCTCTCTTCTCTCTCTCTCTCTCCTCTCTCCCCTCTCTCTCTCTCCACTCTCTCTCTCTCTCCCTCACTCCTTCTCTCCTTCCCCTCTCTCTCTCCCCTCTCTCTCTTCCCCCCTCTCCTCTCTCTCTCTCTCTCTCTCTCTCTCTCTCTCCTCCTTTTCCCCTCTCTCTCTCTCTCTCCCCTCTCTCTCTCTCTCCTTCTCTCTCCCCCTCTCTTCCCCCTCTCTCTCTCTCTCCTCTCTCTCTCTCTCTCTCTCTTCTCTCTCTCTCTCGTTGGTTCTCTTTTAAAGTCCTTTTTGTGTGTGTGTCTATTTGTGTGTGTGTTGTGTGTGTGTGTGTGTGTGTGTGTGTGTGTGTGTGTGTTGTTGTGTTTTGTTTTGTGTGTGTGTGTTTTGTGTGTGTTGGGGGGTTGGTGTGTTTTGTTGGGTGTGTGTGTGTGTGTGTGTGTGTGTGGTTGTGTTTTTGGTTGTTGTGTTGTGTGGGTGGTGTGTGTGTGTGGGGTGTGGTTGTGTGGTGTGTGTGGTGTGGTGTGCTGTGTGTGGTGTGTGTGTGTGTGTGGGTTTTGTGTGTGTGTGGTTGTGTGTGGTGTGGTGTTGTGTGGTGTGTGTGTGGTGGTGTGGTGGTGTGTGGGTGTTGTTGTGTGTGTTGTGTGTGTGTGGTGTTGTGTGTGTGGTGGTGGTGGGTGTGGGGTGGTTGTGTGTGTGTTGGTGGTGTGGTTTTGGGGTTGGTGGGTTTATTTAATGTTCGTTAAGTGAAAAGATAAAGGATTTCCTCTTTTTTTTCTTTGTTTATTTAAAATTTTTTTTCATTCTCTTTCATTTTTGTTCTGTTTTCCTTTTTTCCCCTTTCCCCTCCCCCCCCTCCTTTTTTTTCCCCCTTTATTTTTTTTCCTTCTTCTCTCCGATCGTTTCTTTTTTTCTTGTCCCCGGGGATACGCTTAAAGGTAAAAGGGTTTTCCAAATATGAAGTTTTCATTATTTTCCCTCCTCTTTTTCTCCTTTTTTCTTCCCCCTCTTCTCCTCCTTTTCCCTCCCCCTTTATCTTAGAAAAATCCTTTTCTCTTTCACTAACGAACTTTAATAAAAAACAAAACACCACACACACACACACACACCACACACACACACACACCAACACACACAACACACACACACACACACACCCACACACACACACCACCACACCACACAACACCACACGCACACACACACATTACGACCCACACACAACAAAGGGACTTTAAGAGCCCCAACGAGAGAGAGAGAGAAGAGAGAGAGAGAGAGAGAGAGAGAGGGAGAGGAGAAGAGAGAAGGAAGAGAGAATTAAAGTTTTTTGAAAAAAAATACAGAAAAAGAAGATGGCCCTTTTCCGAAAAAAAAAAAATTTGGGGGGTTTTCAAAGTGGTTTGGTATAGGAGAGATAACACAGACAAATATCAAGTTTTTGAAAACTGACCCAGAAAAACCCTGGGGGTGGAGAAATTTCGCCGGGGTTTATTCGCGAATTCACAGCAACTTTCGCCCCCCATTAAAGATTTTCAAAAAATCGTTTGGACAAAAAATTTTTCCTAGTATGTGGAAAAAAGTAATTTTAAACCCGTATTCAAGAAAGGGGATTAAAAGCCTCGCAAGAAATTTATCCCCCCAATTTAGTTAACGTCGGTTTGTTACATTTGAGAAAATACGGGATAAAAAGGTCTTTTCTCGAGAAAATAACGAAATACTAAACCCCCAGCATGGATTTCGAAAAAAGAGATCCTGCTTAACAAACTACTGGATTTTTTTAATGTCTTTATTCAAACGGGACGCTAAAAATTCCCTGGGATGTAATAACCTTGTTTTTCAAAAAAGTTTTCGTACAGTTCCCCAAAGCGTTTTTTGCCCAAAAGCTAAGGGCACTGGCTTGGGAGAGCAATTTGTTCTGGATTGGGTTTGGCTTTAAATCGAAAACGGGTAGTAATAATGGCGAGGGCATCTGTTTGGTTTTAGATTTTAAGTGGGGTTTCCCCCTCAGGCCTGGGTCTTGGGCCCTCCCTTTTTTATATAAAATAAACGATCTGGCGCGGTTAATCAAAAAATATAAAAATTTCAGAGGAGACACCAAATTTTAGGCGATAAAAAGGATAATAGAAAAATGCAAACTCATACAAAGGATCTCAAAAAATTTCAGATTGGAATATAAATAGTTATTAAAATTCAATTCCAATAAATGTAAAGAAGATATGGGAAACGAAAAACCTCAAATAATATCAAATGCAAAATAAATCTTAGCTGAAGTACAGCAGAAAAGGTTTTGGGTCATCATCAGTAATGTTTTAAAACCGTTCCATTGCCAGGCCAGTAAAAAAGGCAAACTATGTGGGGCTTTATTAAACGCAACTTTGAACACAAAAACTCCGAAAGTAATGACCAATTATACCGTCCTTGGTTATCCCGCACTTGGAATACCCCTCAATTCTGGTCGCTTGTTTCGAAAAAAGATCAACCCAAATTGGAATAGTGCAAAGAAAGAACAAAAAAATTCCCCTCTCTGCGAAATTCATTTTATAAAGAGAGACGCGGAAACTTAAATGTTTTCCTTAAAGGATCGTAAATGGGGGGGGATTGATAGAAATTTTTAGATCCTAAAAGGATTGATGTAATTAAATCAAGAAAACCAATTCGAGCTTTTAACTAAAGTGAAAACAAGAAATAAGGGTTTAAAAACAAAAGGGTAAACTTGCATCCCCCCGATCCCCGTAAAAAAATTTCAAGTTAAGTCTTTGAGCGATGGAACAATTCCCAGCAAATGTTCGAAGCCAGCACAATAACTACTTTTAAAAACAATTGACGCCACGTAAAGTAAAGGGTTTTGATAGTCCCCTCAAATTTCATATTAGCCCCCCCGTATCGATTAGTTGTATGGTAGTTGTATTTAGAAATTTCATTTTCCCAATTCTGCACTACAAAGCTTCCTTGTTTTATTTCTTTGGGAATGGTATTTTTTCCAAGTTTTCTTACAATTTTATGATATTAGTATATGAGTTCACAATACCCTCGCATGGAAAAGGGTCTCCTGGTGTTTTTTACCATGAAAAAAAATCCTATGTAATCCCCCTCCTTCCTCCTCCCCCTTCCTCTTCCTCTTCCCTTCCCTCCTTTCCTTTTCTCCTCTCCCCCGACCCATTCTTAAAATTTTTAAAATTTCCCTCTTTCTTCTTTTTGCTTGCAACCCCTCTTTTTCTCTCTCTTCTTTTTCCTCTCTCTCTCTCCCTCCTCTTCCTTCTCTCTCTTCTCTTCTCTTTCTTTCTCTCTCTCTCTCTTCTCTCTCTTTCCTAACTCTTTTTTTTCCTCTCCTTTTTTTTTTTCTCCCCCAACGGCGGAATTGTGTCAGGTTTTTGGGCTATTACAACGAGCTTACCGTTGTGTGGGTGTGTGTGATGTGGTGGATGTTGTGTTTTCCCCCTGGTCTTGTCCACGCGAATCGGACTCGCGATCGCCGTTTCACCCCCCGGTGCGAGTTTGGGCTTATTCCCGTTTTTGGGGAAAATACGGGACATCACACACCACATTCCAACCTTTGCTCAAGGGGGACAGAACCGCCCGAATTTGTCAGTAAAAAAATCCCGTGAGGATTCGAACCCTGCCAAAAATTTGCAGGCCAGCGGCACTTGCCCATCGTGGGGCCAGTGGTAGGGGCCCTCGGGTGTGTGTGTGTGTGTGTGTCTTCATTCACCCGGGTTTTTTCTCCCGCGAGTTCTCGCGATCCCAATTTCACCCTCTCGTCGAGTTTGGGAGCTCATTATTCCCGACGGGGGCAATGCGGGCCCACCCCCAAACACCCACCCCTTGCTAAAGGGGGGGACGCAAACCGCCCAAATTTGTCAAGTGAAAAGCCCCCGGGAGCGGGGGATTCGCCGGGCCTACCAGAGAGTGAGAGACCAAAGTATAAACCGACTATCGCGCGGTGTGGTGTGTGTGTTCAATTTTTTAAATTCGTTTTTTTTTTTTTTGTTTTTTTAGGAAAAACCCATTGTTTACTGTTGGGTTTTGTATAGGAAAAAAAAATGAGGGTTTTTTGTTGTTGATTAGGTTAATACGGGTGGGAAAGAGGTGGGGTGGGGTGGTGGTGGTGGGAAAGGGGGGGAGAGGTGGGGGGAGGAAGGTTTGAGGGAGGGATTTGTGTTATAATTCTAAAAGTATGTTTTTTGAGGGAGTTTTTTTTCGCCATAAGAGAGGGCCTTGGTAAAAAAAAAAATCTAAAAAAAAGCCAAGACTAATTGTTTGGTGGTGGTGGTTTGGGGGTGGGTTGTGGTGGTGTTTGGGGGTTTGGGGGGTGGTGGTGGTGGGGTTGTTTATTGTTTGGTTTGGGGGTGGTGGTGGGGGGGGGTGTGGTTTTAGGGGTGGTGGGGGGTTGTGGTTTTTGGTGGGGTGGTGGTGGTGGTGGTGGTTGGGGTTTTTGGGGGTGGTGGGGGGGTGGTGTGGGGGTGGGTTGTTTGTGGTGGGGGGGGTGTGGTTGGGGGGGTGGTGGGGGCTTAGTGGGGGTGGTGGTGGTGGTGGTGGTGGTTTTTTGTGGGGGTGTGGGGGTGGTGGGGTGGTGGGGGTTTGTATTATGGTGGTGGGGGGGGTTTGGGGGTGGTGGTGGTGGCATTAGTGGTGGTGGGGGTGGTGGGGGTTTTATTAGTGGGTGGGGTGGTGGTGGTGGTGGTGTTTTTGGTGGTGGTGGGGTGGTGGTGGTTTGGTGGTGGTGTGGTGTGGGTGGTGGTGGTGGTGGTTAAGTGGTGGTGGTGGTGGTGGTGGTGGGGGGTGGGGGATTTGTGGGGGTGGTGGGGGGTGGTGGTGGGGTGGGGGGTGGTAGGGGGTGGGGGTGGTGGTGTGGGGTGGGGGTGGTGGGGGTGGTGGTGGTGGTTGATTTTGGGGGGTGGTGGGTGGGGGTGTGGTGGGGTGGGTGGATTAGGTGGTGGTGGGGGTGGTGGTTGTTGTGGGGTGGGGTGGTGTGGTGGTGGTGGGGTGGGATTAGGGTGTTTGGGGGGGTGGTGGGGGTTTGGGGGTGGATTATGGTGGTGGTGGGGGTGGTTTTTGGGGGGTGGTGGATTGTGGTGGGGGTGGGGGTGGTGGTGGTGGGTTGGGGGGTTTTTGGTGGTGGTGGTTGATTAGTGGTTTGGGGGGGGGGTGGTGGGGTGGTGGTTTGGTTGGGGGTGGTGTGGTGGGGTGGGGGTGGTGATTAGGGTGGTGGTGGGGTGGTGGTGGTTGTGGTGGTGGTTGGGGGGGGGATTAGTGGTGGGGGGGTGGTGGTGGTGGTGGTTGGTTTGTAAGTGGTGGGGTGGTGGTGGTGGTGGTTTGGGGTGGTGGTGGTGGTGGGGTGGGGTGGTGGGGGTGTTTTGTGGGTGTGGGGGGGTGGGGGTTTTGGGGTGGGGGGTGGTGGTGGGGGTGGTTTGTGGTGGGGGGGGTGGGTTTTTGGTGGCAAGTGGTGGGTTTGGGGGGGGTGGTGGTGGGATTTGTGGTGGGGGGTGGTTGGTGGGGGGTGAAATGGGGGGTGGTGGTGGGGGTGGTGGTGGTTGTGGGGTGGTGGTGTTGTTGATTAGTGGTGGTGGGGGGTGGTGGTGGTTTTTTGGGGGTGGTGGTGGTTTTTTGTGGGGGTGGTGTGTGGTGGTGGTTGGGGGTGGTGGTGGTGGTGGTGGTGGTGGCATTTTTGGTGGGTGGTGGTGGGGGTGGTTGCAAGTGGTGGTGGGGGGGTGGTGGGGGTGGGGGTGGCATTAGGGGGGTGTGGGGGGTGGGGGTGGTGGATTAGTGGTGGGGGTGGTGGTGGGGGTGGTGGATTAAATGGTGGTGGGGGGTGGTTGATTTGGGTGGGTGGTGGTGGGGGGTGGGGGTGGGGTGGGGGTTGTATTAGGGGGGGGGGTGGTGGTGGGTTGTTTTTGGGGTGGTGGGGGGGGTGGTTGTGGTGGTGGGGTGGGGGTGGGGTGGCTTAGTGGTGGTGGTGGTGGTGTGGGGTGGCATAGTGGTGGTGTGGTGGGGTGGTTTTTTGGGGGGTGGGGTGGGGGTGGTGGTGGATTTGTGGGGGGTGGGGGGGTGGGGGTTGTTTAAAATGGTGGTGGTGGTGGGGTGGTGGTGGTGTGGTGTAGTGGTGGTGGGGTGGTGGTGGTGGTGGGGGGGTGGTTAACGGGGGTGGTGGTGGTGTGTGGAAGGGGGGTGGGGTGGTTTTTTTGGTGGGCCCGGGGGGGGTGGTGGGGACAGTGGGGTTTGGGGAGGGGGGTGGTGGTGGTGGTTTGGGGGTGGTGGGGGTGGGGTGGTGGGACCTTGGGGTTTGGTTGACCTTTGTTTTACATGGTGGTTGGGGGGGTGGGCAGGGTGGGGTGAGGGTGGTATGGTTAAAAATTTTGGTTTATGGTTTCTCGCCGAAACTGAAAGAAAGGACATTCGCCCAATTTTTTACCCGGGCATAACATTTTTTTTCATTTTTTTTGCAAAAGGTTAAATACCCGCGCCCACCTATTAGAGATTATGAGCTTCCAAAACTTTATTTTTAAAATTTACACTTCTTATACATTTATAGATGTAATTTTACGAACTTTTTAGTTGAAAAAACCCCGTTGGTTGCCCCCCTGCGGTTTTTAAAAAGGGAATTTTATTTTTTTTTCCCCGGAAGAAAAGGGGTTTTCACCTTTACGCACCCTTTACGCTGCCTCCTGATTTTAATTTTCCTTTTCCCTTTTTTAATTCCCCCCTAAACGTAAGGACAAGCTTTTTTTGTTTTAGGCAATATTTGGGCGGGGAAAAAGAGGATTTTGGGGGTGGTAAAAAAAAAGAAGGAGAAGTGGATGAAAAGGGAAAAAGGGGGGGGACCAAACCCCCCTTACCCCCCCACCACCAAAACAAAAAACAAAAAAACACAAAACAACAAAACCCCAGAG
>JACEEZ010012590.1:72500-95000 GCA_016584305.1 Chionoecetes opilio | reverse complement strand
AGCAGAACAAGCCCCGCATTTCGGCACGTCTCTGAATATTGCAGTCTTGGCTTTAATTCCGGGAGTTTTTTCACAAGTCTCCGTGGTGCAGTGGCTAACGTGCCTGGCTACGAATCTGCGGGCCCTGGTTCGATCCCGGGCCAGGGCAAGCCGGTGACCAGCCTACCCAGCTGTTCTTACTCCCTTTCGGGGTTGATAAATGGGTACCTGGGGTAACCTGGGGAAGGTAACTGTGGTAACCCGGGAGTCACACTAGCCCTGCGTCCCGGGGTAACGGGTCCTCACCCACCACAGGCTCTAAGGGCTAATGCCACGGAGATGAGCACCGCATGCCACGCGCAGCTTAGCGTATGCTCCCATCTTTACCTTTACCTTACAAGCACACAAATCGTAAAACCGAGAGTTACACAGATTCCAATAGATTAGTCCATGAATCCGAGAGTTCATATCCTTAAAGTCACACAGATCAAACCCAAAAATCCGGTAAAAAAGATTTTGAAACCGACAGACCAGACCCAACATATAGGGATAAATTATCTTATCCGATAGGCTAACGGGATAGATAAAGAATCCGGCATTTAAGTACTCACTTCCACCGATCAAATTTCGTAATCCGGCAAGACCCCAAATTAGGCAGGTGGGCTTCGTAGGTTAGTACATCTTTGAATCCGGTATGACTATGAATCCAGTACGTATCCGAATCCAGTATGTCTACGAATTAGATAACGCTGTATGTGAATCTTGTAGGTCGCATAATTTCACGGGACAGAAGACCTAATTTACTTCGTCACCGTCCCCGTCGTGTTCCTCAGTTCCTATGAGACTCAAATTTTTTGTTGTTGTTGTTAAAGTTGTTGTCAAAATTGTAATTACTGTTGGTGTTGTTTTTGTTATTGGTGGTGGTGTTGTTTTTGTTGTTTAAGTGTGTCAGGTCGCATTGGGCTGGCTTCTGTCGGCAAGCTGGTTTCTGTCGCTAAGCAGAGACCTAGGAGGGGGGAGGAAGAGGAAGAAGGGCGAGAGGGATGAGGAGTAGGAGCAAAGACAGAGAGAGAGCTGGAGGGCTGGAGGAAGAATAGGGGAGAGGGAGAGAAGGGTGAGAGAGGAGAGCAGAGGCTGAGAAGCAACAGCCAGTCACTACTACCACCACCGCCACCACTACTACCTCCTCCTCCGTCAAGGGTCACCTCCAAAGGCCGTCCTCGAGACTGTTCTGTTCAAGGTCACACACACACACACACACAGTCATACACACTCACACGCACACTAATAAGCGTCTTGTTGTCCGTGGTTATGTTGAGCGCTTTTTACAAGTCTGTTAACATCTTTTTTTGTGTGCAAACTGAGTAAATTGTGTGGTGGTGGTGGTGGTGTGGTGGTGGTGGTGGTGGTGATGGTGGTGGTGGTGGTGACATGCAGTTGGTGTTATTAAATCGTTGTGTTATGGCATCGTTTTCTCTTTTCTTTCTTGATTAGCATATGTGTGTGAGATGAGAGAGAGAGAGAGAGAGAGAGAGAGAGAGAGAGAGAGAGAGAGAGAGAGAGAGAGAGAGAGAGAGAGAGAGAGAGAGAAGAGGGGGGAGGGGGGATAGAGACAAAGAACAACAGGTGTACACAGTTAACTTTTTCTCCCCTGTGGCGGCCCATTACAGCACAGTAACCCCCTGTGGCACGCCAAGAGGCCCCAGGGTGGGAAGGGCGGCGAAGGATGAAGACACAGGCATCGAGGGGCTTGAGAAAGTGACTGTTGCTTAGCGGAACAAGGCGGGAAATCAACCAAAAAAAATCAGTATTGTCACTTTCTTCTACCATCACATAAATCTTGATCTTGAGAGTTTAGTCAATTCAGTTGGTATATCAAATTTCAATCATTAGTTGGTATTTCTAAAGTTAGTATTTCAAAGTCAGTAGTTCAAGTTTTAATCTGTGGGAGGCAGTTGATGTAGTTACTATTTCAAAGAAGTAATAATAGCCGACCTCATAACTTCTCTCTCTCTCTCTCTCTCTCTCTCTCTCTCTCTCTCTCTCTCTCTCTCTCTCTCTCTCTCTCTCTCTCTCTCTCTCTCTCTCTCTCTCTCGGCACCTACTTCATTTCCTTCGTTCTCCTTTATCTTATTCAACACAAATCATGGCGGCGTCTTCAATGTACTACATTGTACTACTGTACAGCCAGCCAGTACGTACAAAACTCAGAGGACAAATAAATACTCGTGTGTCTGTCGTTACCTCAGCCCCTCTAGTTAGTTAGTGAGCGGCGCAACAGGTGGGACTTGACGATAAGACTTCTAGGTAGCAACTCTCTAACCTACCAAGCTCCCCCCCCCCCCCCCCCCACACAAACACAACACATATAAGAAAAGACAAGAACAACAGCACCGCCTTGAACGCCTCCTTTACCCTCTAGCACTGCCACCCGCTGCTTGCCCGTCACTCGAAGCAAGTAAACAAATATTGATGAAGTAAACAAAAACGTGGAGGAACGGAACCACCAGGCGACGCGACACACTTTTCTTTCCCTCCCGTAGCTTCTGAGAGAGAGAGAGAGAGAGAGAGAGAGAGAGAGAGAGAGAGAGAGAGAGAGAGAGAGAGAGAGAGAGAGAGAGAGAGAGAGAGAGAGAGAGAGAGAGAGAGAGGAGAGAGAGAAGAGAGAGAGAGAGAGAGAGAGAGAGAGAGAGAGAGAGAGAGAGGAGAGAGAGAGAGGGGAGAGAGAGAGAGAGAGAAGAGGAGGAGAGAGAGAGAGAGAGAGAGAGAGAGAGAGAGAGAGAGAGAGAGAGAGAGAGAGAGAGAGAGAGAGAGAGAGAGAGAGAGAGAGAGAGAGGAGAGAGAGAGAGAGAGAGAGAGAGGAGAGAGAGAGAGAGAGAGAGAGAGAGAGAGAGAGAGAGAGAGAGAGAGAGAGGAGAGAGAGAGAGAGAGAGAGAGAGAGAGAGAGAGAGAGAGAGGAGAGGGAGAGAGAGAGAGAGAGAGAGAGAGAGAGAGAGAGAGAGTAGAGAACGAGTAAGAGGAACTGAGAAGTGAAGTCAAAAAGAGAGGTGGTAGGAGATATGCAGAAGGTAGAGGAACGAGAAGTGAGGATAAATACGGTGAGATTTGCCGGTCAGTTTCTTGGATGCGGGGTGATGGATAGAGAGCAGGAAGTCAGGGGGGGGGAGCTCAAGGGGGATAAGGATGAAGACTTGAAGGTCACTTTATTTACATTATTCAAGAGATGCTGGAAGACTGACTGAATTATCTGTTTTGTTTTCTGTTCATATTTGATGTCTGTTTGTGCCTTTTCATTTCAAAGAACGATGATAGAATAGTTTTAAAAGCAAATGATTAAATGGTAGAATGAATAGTGTGTTGCAAAGCCATGGAAATAAGAGGATTTGAATCTCTCTCTCTCTCTCTCTCTCTCTCTCTCTCTCTCTCTCTCTCTCTCTCTCTCTCTCTCTCTCTCTCTCTCTCTCTCTCTCTCTCTCTCTCTCTCTCTCTCTCTCTCTCTCTCTCTCTCTCTCTCTCTCTCTCTCTCTCTCTCTCTCTCTCTCTCAACACTCACCACTTTTCTATATAAAAAATGTACAACAATCTGTCGTTTTCTTTGTATCTCGTTTCACTCACTACACTGTTATTATTTATCTTGCGTTGGGAGGAGGGGGGAGAGATAGGGGGAACGAGGGAAGGGAGAGAGAACAGGACTGGCATAGGAGGGGAAGAGGGGGATGCGAGGTGGGGAATAAATCATGCTAGACTTCCCCCTATCCCCCCTTTCTCCCTCTCCCTACTATTATTAGCTAGCAGCCATCAGCAATCATCGACGTCTGTCCGTCCGTAGCGGGTAACCAGAACTGCACCGTAAGAGCTGAAGAGCTAACAGCGCGGCATAAGATGGGTTGCTAAGAGGTAAAAGCCGTCCTCTCTGCTGTGTGTTGTGTGTGTGAGTTCTGTGTGTGTGTTCATCCATCTGCTTTATTTCAGATCTCACTCACCTTTACGGCATGTGTTTATAAACTGGGTCATTTTTATGTCTTCATTTACTCTCGAAATGGGTTCCTTTGGGTCTCTTAAAAAGGGTAGCCTCAACAAGATAACGAAAATAGATGAAATTAATGGATAGCCTAGGAATAGATAGGTGATCAATTTGATGCACAGTATGGTAATTGAGTCACGGCATCGCATCAGCTGTTTGTTCATAATCATCCTTTCTTCTCTCATTTTTAATACAAGAAATGGAAGAATTAAATCTCGGGAGTAATGTTGACTAATATTAAAGAGCAAGGATCAGGATAACCTTAGCTGTCGGGTTATAGGGACTGTGTGTGTAAAAGAGAGAGAGAGAGAGAGAGAGAGAGAGAGAGAGAGAGAGAGAGAGAGAGAGAGAGAGAGAGAGAGAGAGAGAGAGAGAGAGAAAAAAATAGTATAGACTATAGAGGATAGCGATAACGGTAATATTTGCTGTAATTGTGATAGTAATAATTATAATAATGTTGATGATAAAAATACAAATGATAATGATGACAAGATGCTGCTGAGGATGGTGGGCGGCAGGCACGGCGAGGCCCCAAGTCCAGGCAGGTTGGTCGCCTTTGCCTCTGCCCGCTGGGAACGAGGTGCTCACGTGACCACAACTCTGTGATCGACGCCCCGCTTACACACCCCCTGCCCCACTTACGCCCCGAGGGAGTTAACCTTCTCAAGTACATCCAGACTCCCGGGGGCGTAAGTGGATATCGTGGTGTAGCAGAACCGTTGGAAGCATGTTCGTAGGGCGTCCCGGGTCCGTAGTAGCGCAGGTGTCCAGGTACCGAGGTCGTGCCCAGCTATCCTGCCCAGCCGTCCTGCTCATTCGTCCTTGCCTTGCCTTACCTTCGCTCACACGTCCCGCCTCGAAGTACCTGCCGCGCCACGTCGTCAGGTGGCGCCCGGCGGTGCCTTGCGGGCGGCGTGGTGTTTCCTGGGTCAGGTCGGGCCGGGGGAGAGTGCTGTGCTCCGCGGCCGTGTTACCGAGGTGCCCAGACTCTGATCAGCTGGGGGCGAGGCAGACATGCTTGCTGATTGGTCGAGGCCACACCCACGCCTTTGATTGGCCGTCGCCAGAGCACGTGAACACTGGGTGCTCAGCAGGGAGAGGGAGGGAGGGCACCCTTGGTGGGCGCCTGGCCGGGGATGCCCGCTGCCAAACAAGATTGACATAGGCCTTGCCTCATATATTAATGGTGACTATAAGACACACACGTGCTGCGAATAAACCCAAAAAGTCATTAAAATCAATCAATGTTGCGCGTGGTGCCAGGACAGCGCCAGGCAGCGTGCTGTCCCGTACGACAGTGTAGGCGGAGTGCCACCTCGCCGATAGAAATGTTTTGGCGGCCTCGCGGAGGACATGTCAGTCTGTTAGGGAGCTCTGGGCTTGGTGCACGTGGGGGAAGCTGACTGTGCTCCGCTGTGTGTTGGATTGCTATAAAGCACAGCTCCGGTGTGTTGAATGATCACAGCCTTGTCACACAGTAAGTGCCGCAGTGCTTGCCGGGGGTGTGAAAGGGAGTGACAGACGGGCAGCGGACGTTGAAGTCTAAGTCTGTTGTTTTATCTTCGTGATTGTCTCAGAAGAATATTCATCGTCGTTGTGTGTGGTGGTGGTGATGGTGTGATTGCAAACAAGCGGCCAACACGACGGCTGACTGACTGTCTGCACAGGAAATAACCAGAACTCGTGAGCTAATTTTTCCCCAGTCAGAGGCGAGATGGAAGGTGTGTGAGTGAGTGAGTGTGTAGAGTTGTCACGCAACAGGTAAGACGCGAGTGACTTCCGAGTACCGGCTTGAGTGGAGTCAATGCTTGCCAGAGTGGATAATTACTTTGTCGTCGCCGCCTCAAGTCGTACGAGTGAGAGACTTGGGTGTCGTTGAGCCGGAACAGTGACGGTGAGAGACAGCGAGGGATGGTAACAGGAAGGTTCGACGGAATGCGTTTTCGACGACACCGTCGAAACCTCCAACATAGTCCATCGTCGAACCTTCCAAGTCATTGCCGTCGAACCTTCTCATTCATTCCCTTCATAATATTTCATCTTTTCATTTCATCTTCATATCTTTCATCATGCGCAATTTAACATATCGTTGATATAAATGAAAATACGTATTTCTAAACAATATTTAACATTTAACACTTATAAATAAAATTGATATTAATGTATAGGCAGGATATTATGTATTATCAGCAGGAGTACTATAGACCTAGGAATATACGGATAATGGCCGAGGGTGCTGAGTCTGATTTGATTCTGTAGTCTAATTTACTGTGAACATCAGGAGGGAACTGCTTTAGCCTGAGGATGAAGCTGCACAAACAGTACATTGTTTATTAGTCTTTATCGCTAATTGATTTTATTAAATACAATATTAATGATAGGCAAGCTGAGTTTGATAGGTGTTACCACGTTAGGGTGGAAAACAACGAAAGATATAGGGGGATCTTGGCTGTATAGGCTTTTCACTCTAATTTTGGTTGGCAATGATCTAGTAACTTTGTATTTTATATTAATCCTCTCATTGACAAAGTATATTTTAGGTTTTACTCTATGATAGACATACGTATAGACATATTGGAAGTTTCGACGGAGTTCGACAGTACCGTCGAAACCTCCATTTTCTACCGTCGAAAGTGCATTCCGTCGAAACTTCCTGTAATCCGAGGGATTGAAGGATAAATGAGAGGGAAGACGACTTGTATACAGTGAATACTCCAGTAACAAGTCCTCCTTATTCATGACGCTATCTAATACTCTTATATAACAATCTACTGTCCTGGCGTCCACTGTCTACATGGCAGCTGAGTCTATTCTAAGTCTATTAACATGTAACCGCAGATGTCAAGTAGTGCCGGCAGCTATTTTACCGTCCATCGCCCTCTGTTAGTCTAGCTAATGCACCGACAACACGCTAAGGAGCAAGTTTAATGCGGTGGTGGTGATTGCGTGGCGAGCGTCGTCCTCTCAACATCACATCAGCTTAGCGACAAGGCAGCCCGAGTGTTGAGTGTGTGTGTGTGCGCGCGAAGGGGAGAGGAGGGGATTATGGGGGAGGAGGAAGGAGGGGTGTCGAGGTTATGCAAAGGACAAGGAGAATGTACAGTACTAGAAATGTAGGTTTTGTACAAAGGAGGAAATCAGGGTTTTATTTATACAAAGGAAAAAGTGCTTCGGGGGTTGAGATTTTAAAGTAAGAGAAAACAGCGGAAATGAGTGATTTGTTAAAGGAGGAAGATTTAAAGAGATAAGAGTGTGTTAAAAGGGAGAATTAAGGGTTTTTAAGGGTATGAGTGCCTTGAAGAGTAGTTTCGCCCCATACTTCCAACACCTGTCAAAGAGGCAGGTGTTTTGATGAGTACATCTTGTTGCTGTGTGGGATGGCGTGCAGGTGTTGTGAGGTGAGAGTTTTTTGTGGCCACTTCAGCAGTGTGTGTGTGTGTTGTGTAGGTGTAGGTGGGTTGTTTGTGTATATCTCAGTATGGTGTTTTATGCCTTCGTCCCCTTCAACATTATGAAAGAAAAAACGGCATCTTCTCACTTCCTACTTCTCCTGTAGTCAGTTTGATGATAGTACGATAATAATAATGATTATGAATATTGATAATGCAGCAAATTTATTCGAGAATGTGTCACTTGGGTCGGTTCACAGTTTTAAGCCAAACAACGAGAAAAATATTACAGCAGTCTTATGTAAATCATCATCATTACACAAGCAAAACATACGATTAGAGCTACAATGTTGATGAATAACAATTAAAAGTAACCATGAAACTTTGACACGAACCATCTAAGAGTTCAGAGAGAGAGAGATGAGGGGATGGAGGGATGAAGAAGGTCCGTCCCTTGAGGAAAGAAAGATGAAGGGAGATAATGGGAACCTCAGCTTGGGGAGGGAAGCATCCAGAGAGGGGAAGGGAGGTGAGGTATTTTGGGAGGCGGGGGTGGAGGAGAGGAGGAGGAGGAAGGTAATGACATGAAGGGGGGATGTGTTGCCGGGTAGATGTGAGATATCCCCCTCCTCCCCATCTTCCACTCCCCCTTCCTCCAACCAACCACTCCCAACGCACCTTCCTTCCCCCCTCCATCACCCCAACCCCGTCCCTCCTTCCAGTAGCGGGGCTGGAGGCAAGGGTCGTGTGTGTGTGTGTGTTGTGTGTGTGTGTGTTTTGTGCCTGGCGCTCGCTGCAGTCTGTCGGTGGAGTTCGAGAAGACACTCGTTCACTCACTCACTCACTCGATTCCCTGCTCGTCGCCTTTTCTGAACCACGACACACACGGCGACTTTTGAAGCTCAACTCGGAACACAGAGACGAACGACCCTTTTTGCCACCTACAGTGTGAGATTTGAGTCGTGCGTGGTGGTCGTCGAGGGTGTAGAGGATTGGAGGACTTAGCTGATATCTGAAAAGGTTGGTGGTAATGATGGTGATGGTGACTGGTGGTGGTGGTGATGGACTTTGTTGACTCTTTCGGGAAACTACGTCGTGATAGTTGTGGTGTTCTGTCACGGTGTTATTGTTTGTGGTGTTGGCGAGACTTTAATTTTCTGTAAGTTTGTATATACATAGTGTGGTGGTGAACTGGGTGTAGGTGGTGGCAAGTAGTTGTGATGGTGTGGTGTGGATGCAACAGTGAATGGTTATGTAATGCGGTGGTGATGTGATGAAAAGGTGTTCGAGGCTTGATTGTGATGGTGGTAGGTAGCTATTTGGTGGTGGTGGTGTTGTGGAAACAGTGAATGGTTATGTAATGCAGTGGTAATGTGGTGAAAAAGTGTTTGTGGTTTAATTGTGGTGGTGGTGTGTGTGTGGTTTGTGGTTATGAGTGGTATGTGATTTTAGTTATGGTGTTGGTAGTGGAATGGTGGTGGAGTGTGGTAGCAAGCGGTGTTGTCGCTTATCGACCGGACGCACCACACTGTCGGGAAGGGAAATGCTTTTACAACACCCGTCTTATAAAACCTTACAATATACTACTGACAACTACTGAAATCCCCCGCCCGTCCCTCCCCTTCGTTGGCAGGTGTGTAGCTCTACCTCACAACACACCTGAGAGATAGACAGATAGGTGGACATATATACAAACGCTACCGAAACACACTGAAAACCTCTTTACTTGCCTTTACTATAGTAGAATCAAGCGAGATGTGATGCGGGCGTGTGGGATTTAAATTATCGGAGAGAAATAGAACAGTTTGGTATATCGCAGCGAATATTTTTTTTACTGTCTGTTGCCGGGTGGTGGTGGTGATGGTGGTGGTACTGCTGCTGTTGTCTTCCCACTACCACTACCTCTCCCTCAACCACCACCACCACCACTGGCGCCGCTCAGGCTGTCCAAGGCAACGGAATGGAGGGAGGTGAGGCAGGTGTTAGGGTTCCTCTTGCCCTGTGTCATTTGTTGCAACCCTCCTTCAGGATAATGTTTGTAGAAGTCCTGAAGAAGGGCGACGTGTTTGTGAAGTCCTTCCCGTCCTTTGTGTGTGTATGTACTGTACATCCGCTGTCGTACACAATTATACCTGGGGGGAGAGAGGAGGGGGGGGGGGTCTTACTACATAGACAAGAAGATGAATTCCATGAGCAGTGAGGGGAGAGAAGGCTGCAGGGGGTGGGTCGGGTCGAAGAGGACGTTGGGGGTGGGCGCTGTGAATCAGGGTGAGGGTGGGCGTCACGGGCTGGTGGGCAGGAGTCAAGTTGCCGCACCAAACAGGAAACTTACCTGGCCGAGCACCGGGTTACCCGAGGCTCCCGTCGTGACGAGGAGTCGAGGTGCGCCGGTCTTACCTCTTCCTCCTCCTTCTCTTCCTTTTCCCCTTCCTTTTCTCCTAAGTTGCCTTATGTCACGTCTCGTTATTCTCAAGCCTCTCCTACTTTTCGTCCTCTTCTTTAATTTCTTCATGTGTTTTCATATACTTTCTTCCATCATGCGTATATTCAACTTCTTTCCCGACGTTTCTTTGTGATTTTTACGTAATATTCTTTAAGCTTTTCTTTCTAATTTTCTCTTCGGTCGTTTTCCTTCCTTCATTCCTTCCTCATTTCTTTCTCAGTCAGAGATCATGAAAAAAGTAACACACACACACACACACACACACACACACACACACACACACACACACACACACACACCCACACACACACCCACACCCGGACGCCCATAATGAGTGTTTGTTTGACTATCAACATCATTAAACACACACAGAGGTGAAAGTTCTTCTTACATTACAAAACACACTTTCATGGTTGACTTGATGGACATGTAAGAAGATAAAGGAAAAGGAGGAGGAGAGAGAAGAAGAAGTGCGAAAGGGCAAAGAGGAGAAGAAGGATCGGTTATTGGGGAGAGAGAGAGAGAGAGAGAGAGAGTGTTCTGGACGATTAAACAAGCAACAAAAGGACAATCGTTGTTGGTGAAAATGTTATTGAGGCGGTAACATTGCAGAACTTTCTAAAGCCACTCATTATCGAAGTCTTAATTAGCGAAGGATGCAAGAGGAAGAGGAGTAGATGGAGATAGAGAAGTGGTTGAGATCACATGAGGAATAGCTATCAGAGAAAAAAAAAAAAAGAGGGAGAAACATAGGGGAGAGAAAGTTATTGGAGTGGCATGAAGTGGAGTGTGTGTGCGTGTGTGTCTATATGTAAGTGGCAATGCTGAATGAAGAGAGCTTACGAAGACAAAGACCAACATTAAAAGACAGCATACACGTAGGTGAGGAGTAACGGGAGGAGGAGGAGTTAACCGGAAGGGTCGAGGGAGGGAAGGGGTGGTCTCCGAGCGGCCCCACACACTGCAGGCGGCGGTGACCTTGGCCTTGGCTCGCGTCCTTCCTGCCGTGTGTGTGTGTGTGTGTGTGGTGGTGTGCAGCTGTAAAGATCTCATGGCCGCCACTTCTACTAAGGTTGGCTGCACCTGAGAGAGAGAGAGACTGGCCACGTGCATCTGCTAGCTTTAACATCACATAAAAAGAAGAGTTTACGAGTTAACGCGAGAAAGACGACGAGTAGGAGAAAGGCAGTCAAAGAGCAGAGATAAAAGCAGGAAAAGATAACTATGAAGAAAAAGGAGAAGTAAAGTAGAGATAAAGGAAGAAATTCTTTTGAAATACCAACTCTCTCTCTCTCTCTCTCTCTCTCTCTCTCTCTCTCTCTCTCTCTCTCTCTCTCTCTCTCTCTCTCCAGTACGGAAGTCTTTGAAACGCTCGAGGAAGAGAGAGAGAAAAAAAAGCAATGCATGACACAACAAATTCAGTCTTGGGTTGAGAAATATTGTCTAGACGCCGCTTCTTCTTCCTCCCATAACTGCGTCAGTAGGAGGAAAGTGAAAGTATGAGAGACCTTCGTGACCTACCACTCAGGTACTTTGTAGCCTCATGACGTCACGTGGACCTCGTTCCATTCAGGCACCAGGAAGGAGGTGGTGATGGTGAGAGAGAGAGAGAGAGAGAGAGTGCGTAGGGCATAGCGACACGTATGAATCAGTGCCGTACTTGAAAGGTTATGGACTTATCTAGTAGAGGAGGAGGGACATGAAGAGGAGTGAGTTTGATAATAAATGTGTGTGTGTGTGTAAGTGGCAATGATGGATGAGGAGAGAGATTAGGAAGACAAAGACCAGAATTAAAATAGACAGCAGAAGGTTTATCGTAAGGACGGGAAAACGGAAAATTCTGATTATGATAAGAGAGATAAGAAGACTGAATGGTTAAAGAAAGAGATGGGAAAGGAAGGTTTAATAAATAATGGGAGTCACTGGATCGTCAAAAGACGCTGAATAGGGTGAAATGGTGACCAGGAGGAAGGGACAGGCAAGGGATGGTAGGGCGTAGAGATAAGGGGATGCAGTGGCCCAAAGAGGAAGGGGAGGAGCAGGGTAGTGGGCGGCTGTGACCTTATCTGGGACCTTATCTATGACCTTATCGCAGTCTCCTGAGGTAGCCAGACCAAGATAACAGTCGCTGATAAGTGTTGTCGTGACCTTTTCAACTTATTTGAATATTTTTAATACGGTCTGTTTTCTGTATATCTTTACTCTTCAGTTTCTCTTTTTTTTTATTTTGTAGTGCGGAAGATAAGTTTTAAGGCTTGTTTTAGTATTTTGCAATATTTATCGTGTGTGTGTGCGCGCGTGTGCCAGTCCTTCACTCGTCCCTTCCCTCTCTCCTTACAGGGCCTGATGACAACTCTGATGATGCCGAGCGACTACGGTGCGGAGATGTACCTCGGCTCCTCTCCCGTCCTCACCTCCGGGTACCTCACCTCCCAGCCCTTCATCCATGACTACACCCGTCTGACGCCCCTCCAGACAGCCTCCACCACCTTCCAGGCCAACCCCATCCAGGCCAGTCCCCTCCAATCTTTTTGGAGCTCCGGCAGTCAGTCATGCGGCGTCATGGTCACCGGTAACAGCTTCAGGAACCCCTTGGACAGTAACCACCTCACCTGCTCCTCGGCCTATGCCAACGGCGTCGGGGCTCGGAACAGCTTCAGGTGGGTGTTGCCGGAGAGAGAGGGAGAGAGATTACATTGAAAAACAAATCACCTAGAGTGGGTGGTATAAGTCAAGAGAAAAAAGAACTGGGACATACGAAGAAGTAAAAAGAATGATAGATAGAGAGAGAGGGAGAGATTGTCCTATTAAGTTTTTTTTTTTTTAATAAATGTTTTAATTGATTCTATAATTTGACAACTAAATATATCCGTCTGGTTATGTTAATTAATCTGACACCTATTTTTTCCCCCTTCCCCTCCTCCCTCCCTTGCTCCTGCCTTACCTCCTTGCCCCCTCTCCCCTCTCCCTTATCCCCCCTCAGGTCTAGGAGTCGACGGTCACCTTCGAAGAAGAAGCTCGACACGCTGACACTGCAACCCATCAAGTCATGTTTGGTGGCTCGACAGGACGAGGGAGAGTACGAGGTGAGAGAGAGGAGAGAGAGAGAGAGAGAGAGAAGAGAGAGAGAGAGAGAGAACTTCCATACCAACACAGTATACAACATCTGAATGACTCGACGTCTCTATCATGCATACTAAATTAGCTTTCTTCTTCTTCTCTCTTCGTCGTCATCCTCGCCCCTCGCAGCAGCTCGGCGCCGTGTCCCCCACCAGACTAAAAAAGAAGGTGGTCTTCGCTGATACACAAGGTCATCCACTCACAGAGATCCGCGTCCTTACCGAGAGACCTGACTGCCCGCCTAGATGGACTGCGGACTTCCTTGAACAGGTGTGTAGAGAGAGAGAGAGGAAAAGAAAGGGACCTCGAGTGTGTGTGTGTGGGTGTGTGTGTGTCTATGGGTGTGTGTATGTTTGTCCGTCCTCCAACTATCGGATCACCTCGACAACAGCCGCCCTTCGTGTGTCGCCCACAGGTGACAGGGGGCGCCAAACCGGAAGCAGTAACGGACCAGTGGGAGTTGGCGTTCGCTCAGCCCGCCTCGAACTACATAGGCATGAAGGCGAGGCTGGAGCGAGACAACGTGTGTGTGGAGAACGTGATCATCAAGGAGCCCGAGGGTGTGATCAGCGGCACTGTGAAGGTAAGAAGGGTGGATAGTGGTAGTAATAGTAGTTGTAATAATAGTAGTAGAAGTAGTTGTAATAATAGTAGAAGAAGTAGTTGTAATAATAGTAGAAGAATTAGTTGTAATAATAGTAGAAGTAGTTGTAATAATAGTAGTAGAAGTAGTTGTAATAATAGTAGAAGAAGTAGTTGTAATAATAGTAGAAGAAGCAGTTGTAATAATAGTAGAAGAAAAAATTGTAATAATAGTAGTAGAAGTATACGTCTTTTCCCTCTTATCTTTAAGTCAATTTTATTTTTTTCTGTATAGTTATCTGCAGTTAAGTTTGTGGGTTTGCCGTATCAGTATGTTAGATTTGTTTATCATTCCACATCTTCTTATCTATGTAGCTATTCGATACTTACTAGATGAGATAACGAATAATGTCTTTTACCTTCTCCCTGTCTTCATTTCTCGATTCTGTCTATGACGTTCTTTAGTTAGTCAGTTATTAAGTAAGGTAGTTGTTTTGTTTTTTCCCGTCCGGCTCCTCCCGCCTTCCGCTGCTCACGTCTCCACTCCCTTTTCCCTCCCGCCGCCGCCTCAGGTCCGGAATCTGTCCTACAACAAGACAGTCAAAGTGCGGTTCACCATAAACAGCTGGACTTCCTACGAGGACGTCGAAGCCGTTTACGTACCTTCGCGAGGCTCGGCTACGGGCGCCTCTTATGACATCTACGACACCTTCTCCTTCTCCATCCCCCTGCCTGTGGGCCCGCTGGCGGACAAGATCGAGTTTTGCGTCTGCTTCAACAGTGACTTCATCGAGTACTGGGACAACAACAACAATAAAAACTACGTGGTCGTCTCCTTCAGGCCCAAGACGATTCCTCTGGAGGGGAAGCCCAAGGACGTGTATGATGTGCAGATCGACGAGTGGAGTGAGTTCGCTTCTTGGACTCACCTCAATATCAGCGACTCCCCGTACTGGTGAAGGGCGCCGCGCAACGGACAGCCCGAGGGATCACGTACTCGAAACTGAACAAAACACCAGATATAAAACATAGAAATAGAAACACAGGGAAAGAGAGTGAGTGAGAGACTGATTGAGACTGAGATAGAGAAAAAGCAAGCAAGGAAGTGTACCTAATCGCAGGCTGTAGTGATGTACGTAGCTGTGGTGTGGTGGTGCTACAAGGCTTTTTGTCTCACGTTTCCTGTAGAGAATTGAATTGTAAAGAAAAAGATAACATAGAAGAACGTATTGCTTGTGGTTGCCTGCATACAATATACCTACACATGCAGTGGAAAGAAAGAGAAAGAAATAGAAAACAGACTGATTTTTATGTATATATGGAGTGAATAAATGAATAAGAAAACCAGGAACAGAAGGCATTAACTTCCATGATTTCATTACAAAATAAAAGTGGTAATAACGAGAAGAAAACTTGTGGTGAAAAATTGTGTTGTGTGCCAGCGGTGAAGCCTTCGTCTGCGCCCTCAGGAACCTGCCAGACGACCCAGTGGCTAAAAGGGTCGAAAGGCAGTGGTGGAGGAGTAGCCAATGAGACTCCTCTGTCGGTCCCTTCCTGCTGAGCCACGTGAGGGACCTCTGAGGGCGCGGTGGCCATGCAGGACTTGGAACCCGTCGGACATCGGCAGCGGGACAGCAGCGATGTTTTAGGTGAGTTTTCTTTTGTGTTGTTACGTTCTTTGCCTTCTTAACCGTTTTTTCGGCCTTTGTTTTACCAATTTTATTTAGTTTGTTTCTTCACTTTTTCGTGTATTTTTCCCATTTGTGTTGTATTCTTGTTGGCTTGAGTTGTTTGTGTGTGTGAGAGACTGACTGAGTTGTGTGTGTGTGTGAGAGAGAGAGAGAGAGAGAGAGTTGTGTGAGAGAGAGAGAGACTGAGTGTGTGTGAGAGAGGAGGAGGAAGAATGAGAGAGATAAAACGGGTTCATTGAGTCATTTACTTCCATGAATACAATCGAAAATTCTGAAGGTCCGGTTTTCACGTTCGTTCAGTCATCGTCGGGTTCCTGGCGCCCCTCCAAAACACCCGCAGCTGCTCCGCCTTCTGCTGGCACGCCTCTAGAAAATCATTGACCCAGGATGTGTTGGTAGCGGCCAAGGTCTGTCTGAGGGAGGACAGGAGAAATGTGGCGAAATATTGGAGGAGGAGGAGGAGGAAAAAAGAGGGAAAGAATGGTTGGCATGCATGTGTGGGAAGAATAGTGAGTATGTAAAGAGATTAAAGGAAAAATAAGTGAGCGTCCCACACACAAACATACATAGTTGATATGCAGAACTAAGAAAAAAAAAACTTTAATTGATGACACAACACTTTCCTAGGTGGTGGTGGTGGTGGTGATGCAATCTTGCAAACTATTTATGCTTTGAATCACGTGTTAGTTGCCTCCAGTCCCCCGTCTTTCCCTTGATCCTCCCTATACCTCCTCCCCCACCATCACGCACGTGTCCAAGCATTCAAGGACAGTAACCCTCCCTCTTAGAATGAGCTGTCAAGGCAAGCATGTGGAGAAGACATGTGGAGACGGAGGAAGCGGGGAGAGGGAGAGGAGACAACTTGGAGCAGCGAAACAAGCTAAACAATCAGATATTTCACGCGCATACAAAAGAGAGCTTAAAAAGTTAGTTAAATTCATGGATAGGTATGACATGGTAGTAGGTAAGCAGGAGTTCCTTTGTGTTGGTATAAAAACCTTTCTGACATCTCTGTATACCGTTCAGTGGCAATAACAACCAGGGTGTGTCGAACGCGTTAAATAAACGTCAATGTATAATTCTAGAGGACACCAGAAAGTAGGAAGAAAGGAGGAACGTGCCAGGCTATTCGGGTGCCGGAGATAAGGAAGGTTATGCTCTCTTCGTGGAGCCAAAAGCATATTGAGCTTTATGATACTCCTATACTGAGGACAAGGAGGGTCGGTGTTCCCTATTGGTGCTAATGCTGCAAGGCGTGTGTGGTAAAGAAGCATTTGGCGAAAGGAGGAAAAGGATAGTTTATTTTTTTGAGGAAAGGAGGGAAGGGAAGTGAAGTATACAAGCGATTATGTTTTTTTCTCAATCTTTTAATTAAGTTGGAGCAAAGTGCAAGGAAATGGGCGTTTTGTGGAAAGAGAAGAGGAGGGAGAAGGGGCTAGATATACAGGGTTTTAAAAAGAGATGAAGGGAGTAATAAAATGATAGAACGAAGATAAAAGACTGAGAATAAAACCAACCAGGACTGTAAAGGAGATAAGGAGGAGTCTAACAGAGGAAGTTGAGAGGAAGAAAGGAGATGTTAGATGGAAAGGAAAGGCTGAAGGAAGAGAAGTATAAAGGGAAGATAGAGAAGGGAGAAATTGCGGAGGTGGTGGTGGTGGGTGTAAGCGAGAGGGAGATGGTGGAAGAGCCGAAGAGGGGATCAGAAAGGGACGCTGGCACTGCTAAAGGAAGAAGAGGTTTTGGCAAGTTCACGAGAAAAATGGAAGTTTGAGAGGCTATGCAGGGGGGAGGGATAAGGGAGTTAGGGTGTGTGTGAGTGGCTTATGGCTGGGATAAAAACATGGCAAGAGAGAAGAGGAGAGTGGGGAGGAAGAAGGAAATAATTTATAGAGGTGTGTAAGGAATGACTAGTGTGTGACAGAAAATTATGTTCTTTTATATTTATTCATTTTATTTTATACTGGTATGTAAAATCTATATGTTTTTGAAGTGGGTAGTTCAAGTTTGGCTGATGTCAACGAATGACTGTGAATGTATCGATTGCTCTCTCTCTCTCTCTCTCTCTCTCTCTCTCTCTCTCTCTCTCTCTCTCTCTCTCTTCTCTCTCTCTCTCTCTCTCTCTCTCTCTCTCTCTCTCTCTCTCTCTCTCTCTCTCTCTCTCTCTCTCTCTCTCTCTCTCTCTCTCTCTCTCTCTCTCTCTCTCTCTCTCTCTCTCTCTCTCTCTCTCTCTCTCTCTCTCCCTCCCCCTGACCAGTATCCTACATTTCCTCACTCTTAATACTTAAAAACTTGATCATTTCACCTTTATATATATATATATACTAGCCGCAAAGCCGCCCTCCGGGCGGACTTTTTGGCTAGCTCCTGCGGAGGGCTATTGGTGGGCCTTCGGCCCACCAAACACAGACTCTCCAGATAGCCCCTTCTAACTTTTCTGAAATCATGGATGTAGAAATTTATGTATTCCCCCCACCCATTCACTCACCCATTACCCATCACCCCCCACCCATTCACTCACCCATTACCCATCACCACACACCCCTTCACTCACCCATTACCCATCACCCCCCACCTATTCCCTCACCCATCACCCATCACCGCCAACCCATCACCCCCCAACCATTCACTCACCCATCACCCCACACCCATTACCCATCACCCCACCCATTCACTTACCCATTACCCATCACCCTACATCAAGGTTTCCTGAATTCTCGCAACCCACTTTTTTTCACAATTCTCGCTAATAGGCTACTAAAAAAAAAAAAAAAAAGTGATCGGATCATCCCATAAGGGGGCTTAAAACCTTCCCCTGGTCAACCCGGTTCCAAAACTGTGCCATATGATGAGATTCCGCCACGGGGGGCGGAACCTAGAGCGGACACACACACACACACACACACAGACACAGACACAGACACACACACTTTCGCTTATATTATTATAGATAAGAACACAAGAAAATAAGGAAGCTACAAGGGACCGTGAGACCTAAACGTGGTAGTTCCTGTTACTTAACACTACCTATTACATCCATCTTTTATCTCTATCCATGAAATTGTCTACCCTCCTTTTAAAACTCTCCACACCCTCGGCACTAACTCCCTGATGACTGAGGCCATTCCAATCATTTACTAATTTTGTGAACCCCTATTTTTTATGTATATGGAATTTTACTCCATAAATTCCTTAACATTGTTGGTGTTCGTGTGACCCTGAAAATATGTAAAGGAGATCCATGGGTGAATGAAAGGCTGGGCGTCTGACTGTCTGTCTGGTCATCTAAAAGGAAGAGGGGGAGAGGGAAGAAGAAGGGATGGGCTTACCTAGGCCTAATAGCGGCTTGTATTGATGTCAGAGGCCTCTACAATATTTATTTTTTGGGCTGTAACCTATGTTTGTTTTGTATTTTTTATGTTTACGTGTTTTGCAGTACCTTTATATTGTTTCTGCTTTATTTTTTTGCGTTTGTGTGTATATTATTTGGTGTGTGTGTGTGTGTGTTTGTGAATGACCATATAGGTTTGAGTGGGTCCTGTGGGAAGATTTTACCATACCTCCCCTATCCTCCTCCTCTTCCTCCTCCTCCTCCCCCCCCCCCTCCTCCTCCCCCCCCTCCTCCTCCTCCCGCGCCACCCAGAACCGAGCACGCCCACCATTGTCCATTTAGGCCTCGGCATTTAATCCTCTCTAAGCACACGCAGGTGGCGGCCGGGGCGTTCCCAGTCCTCTATTAACCTATTTACCGGCCCGTCGCTGCCGCCTCCAGTACAACTAAAGTCCACGGTAGACTGTGAGAACAAACCAGAGAGAGAGAGGAAACCGCGAAGCATACAAAACATCCTATTCTTCAAATTACTAACAAATTTCCTCTCTCTCTCTCTCTCTCTCTCTCTCTCTCTCTCTCTCTCTCTCTCTCTCTCTCTCTCTCTCTCTCTCTCTCTCTCTCTCTCTCTCTCTGAAAGAAATTGCCGGCAGATATTAAATACATAAATTGAAACCTAAACATTATTTAATCTTTCCACAATCCTTCCTCCTCCTCCTCCTCCTTATAACCATCACTCATCACTATCACCACCGCTACCATCACCACCACCACTATACCACGTGATGTGTAGTGAGAATATTGTGAGGGGTATACAAAAAAATCTTATAGTGATGATAAGAGGAGTGCACCAATCAGCTGCCCCATAGAAAAGTGGGGGAAGGCAGGCGGTGATGCCTCCTTAGTGTATTTTGACCATCATCAATAAAATATAAATATTTATCATAAATAAAATAGACTATATAGTATCAAACACACCAGCGACCTGAGGAACATAATTGAAGGAAATATAATGAGTAAGAACAAAATATAAGACATCCGGATTAATTAATGTAGCGAGCATCCGTGTTTTCATGCCAGGCTCATGACTTACAATTTCATCAAAATGCCTCAAACCTTTTGGATGCAAATGTTCGGCCGAAAAGCCAACACTATCAACAGGGATACATAAAGCGGGAAACAATACCCACGCAATGAAGACAGAAGAAGAAGGTGAATAAAGAAGGAGGAGGAGAAGCGAGTGTCTTGTTTGTCTGTCCTCCGCCACTGGCTCGCCTCCCTCTTCAGGTGCAAGAACCGGAAGTCTCGGTCACGGAGCACTAAAGCAATGCGTCGTGATGCGGGGAACCAGGTGACGGTCAGTGAGGAGGAACAGGCCAAGGTGTGTAGATCAGAGGAGCAGCAAGCCGAGAAGTCCAGGCCAGAGGAAGAGCAGGCCGAGGAGTGCAAAAAAGAGGAGGACCAGGACGAGGAGTAGGGCGATGAGTACAAGCCAGAGCAGGAAGAGGTGTGCAAAAAAGAGTAGGAGGAGCAGCAGGAGGAGTGCAAGGCAGAAAAGGAGGAGGAATGCAGAACGTAGGAACAGGTGAAGGAGAACGAGGTGAAGGTGATGGACGAGATCGAGGAACTGCAGGTCCTGCCCGGAAAAATACCGGTGCAGGCAAGTCTGGCGGCGTGACGTGACGACCAGGAGGTCGAGGTTTGTTCTCATGCCGTAGACACCTACGAGGAAGGTTCTGCAGGCGAGGAACAGCAGGAGTCTTGCTGTGGTGGTGCCTCACAAGGATTTGGAGGCCCCCTCTGCCCCCTGCTATCCTCTCAAGCCCTGCGTGGGGTCCTCGGTGACTCTCAACCCCCAGGCAGCCTCCTGGCAGCCAGCCGCCACCCCGCAGCCTGCACCGCGCCCGCCCTGGCAGTGCCCGCCTGCCTGCTACACCGGCAGCTTGCAGACCCTTCACCAGGAAGTCCTAGACTTTCAGTGGTGGGTTGGAGGCTCCGAGGCCGAGTACCGGCGCTGCATGCGTCTTGTGGCGGATTGCCGCCGCCACAGTACGCGCTGCGCCCTGCTGCGGCACCGCGTAGCCTCGCACGATAGCCTCACCGTCCTGGAGAAGGCAACGGTGCCCCTGGTGAAGCTGGTGCACCAAATCCTGGACATCTCCCTTGGCAGTGAGGCGGCCGTGCGCGCCACGGCGCTGGTGGGCATGCAGGTTCCGGCGCCAGTATAAGACCCTCACTCCGCTGGTGATGCTCGTAAAGCAATACCTGAAGAAGGAGGGCCTGGCCGAGGTATTCATCGGCGAGGTGTCCTCGCACGCAGTCACTCTAATGGCCACCAGCCTCCTGCAGCTGCAGGTCTCGCAAGAAGATCAGCAAGACCTGGGCTGGGTTGTGGTGCGCTTCTATTTTTACTGCTACGAGCTCTCTTACGCCTGGAGGGGCATCAGCGTGCTGGAGGGCGGCCGCTACCTGTGCAAGGAGGACGTGCCCACCGTCATGCCCGGGGGTCATCGCAGGTCAAGACCTCTGCATCGAGGCTCCCCTCACCCCCGCCAACGACGTGGGCCGATCCTCCTACCGCATCTGGAACTTCCAGAAGGCGCGTGTGTGTGTGTATGTGTGTTGCAATTACAAATTTGCTAGAATGCTTTTAATGACTTATACAGAATATATGACGAAACGAAAGTAGTAGATTCAATTTATCTTGACTTTCAGAAAGAGTTTACTTAAGAAATTAAAATCGCACGGCATAACTGGAAATATATAAAGAAATAAGTGGCTTGAAGATTGGCTTTCCGAGAAAAAGTAGTGTGTTGTGATAAATGGAAAAGCATCTAGCTGGCGAGACGTTATAAGTGATGTAGTGCAGGGATCTGCCCTTGGTCCTGGCCTTTTCTACGTAATCTACGTAAACGATGCTGACGAAGGCCTCACATGTAAGATACCATAATTCGCTGACGATACTAAAATAGGAACAAAGTAATCTCGAATACCGATAAGATGCAATTGCAATCCGACCTTGACCGCTTAGTTAGTTAGGCAAATAATTGGCAGATGCAAATTTAATTTAATACCCATAGGTGTAAAGTTTTGCATATAGGAAGTTATATTGATCGAACTAACTGCTCAATTAACGGATTCGAACTTTTGAATGTTGCAGAAGAGAAAGATTAGGGGATGATTGTAAGCCACGACCTCCACCCCGGTAACCATTGTGCGGTAGTTGTTAAGGGAAACCTGTGGCCCCTGTGTGTGTGTGTGTGTATGTGTGTGTTCGTGTGTGTGTGTGTGTGTTCGTGCGTGTGTATGTGTGTGAGTGTGCGTGTGTGTGTGTGCGTGTTGTGTGCGCGTGTGTGTGTTTACCTAGTTGTATTTACCTACAATTGTAATATACGGGAAATGAGTTACACTCGTGGCCTCCCTGTCTACTTGTCTCAATTGGTCAATCTTAGCTTTAAAAAATTTAGAATATTCTCGGCATTTATAATTTCACTGTCCAGGGTATTCCACATATCAATGCACCGATAGGAAAATCTGTACTTCTTAATGTCCTTCAAGCAACTTGTCTTCTTAAGTTTTTTCGTATGACCTCTTGTGGCTTCTTTATCTCGTACATACATGTCCTCTGTCATTTATCTCCATTCCTGGCATAGCTCTATACATTGCTATCAAGACTCTCTTTTTTTTCTCTTCCAATGATGACTATTCCAATTGCTTCAGGCTCTCCTCATAAGTCATGTCTGACAGGCTAGTAACAATAATTGTGGCTGTTCTCTGTATTCTTTCTATCTTCTTTACATCCTTCCTCTTGTGCGTAGACCAAACTACTGTGGCGTACTCCAGTCTAGGGTGTATCATGGCCACAATCAACTTCTTTATCGTGTCCTCGCCATATAGACAAAGGCCCGTTCTGATGCTTGTTATTATGTATTCTTCCACTTCCG
>JACEEZ010012590.1:25000-67500 GCA_016584305.1 Chionoecetes opilio | reverse complement strand
TATTATCCTCCTGTCATTATTTTCATTGCACTTTTGTGAGTGTAATGTCGTTTTGCATGAATAATTATAGGATTCATAGAGGTTGAATTACCAGTAACTAAATAGGAAGCGAGAGAGAGAGGGGGAGAGAGAGAAAATAGACCAATCTTGTGTATTTATATCTGAAAGCTAAAAAAAATAATAATTACACTTCTGATAGGGCTGAATATATTAGCCGGTCATTCCCTACTCGGTGAGTGGATAGAGGTAAACAAAATTAATGTAAATGAGGCGTCAGTGAGTGAGTAATCTGTACCCTCTGACACGCCGGCTGACTCACTCAATCACTCGCATCTGACACAAGAGGATCAGTTTTCACGAAGAATTCTATTTTTTTTTTTATGTGGTTTGTCTTTCACACGCGTTACCTTACATACACTTCACCTTGCGTCTGCAATTCACTTTATATAAAGTTTTCTTTGACATTAACCCCTTGAGACCCAGAACGTAATTTCCATTGTAATTTGGGTACCATTAGATGATTTTTAGTGACTATAAGCAATATTATATAGCTATGACCTGTTTAGTATCCTTGTCGACTAACTAATTTGGTATATTCAGTTACTTTTCGTAATTTTATGGCTAACAACAGACGATTTTATATATAGCAAAGGAAAGATCTGGGCGTGAAGGGGTTAAGCTTAAGAAGATTTGATCCTTTTATCTAAACTACGAGCATTCTTTTTATCACTTATGCTGATCTCTTTGTATCTTATCCAACCATTTAAGTCAAGTATTTCGTCATTTACTTCGCATTTTTGTCACGTCTTCAAATAAAAGAAATAAGAATCTACTGATACGATGGATTTAATTTATGTTATTTGATTAGAACTATTTGAGCGTGAAAATGGAAGATACATGTTTTCGTGCGTGTGTGTGTGTGGGTGTGTGGGTGGTAACAGGTGTGAAAGGAATAGAGGTATGTGATGCAGGTGTGTGGATGACGATCACGTGTACGTATGAGTCAGGCTGTGCGTGTGCGTGTGTGTGTGTGTAGAGTAGCTGATAAAATATAACATTCCGCAATTTATGATTACTAGCTATTTTTACCGTTCTTTATCGGATGCCTTGTCATTTTTCTTCGTGTGGGGGTAAATGTTTTATTCCTAAAGGTTTGTCCTGTCATGTTTGTTCTGTTGTCTCTTCTTCGTTTATTATCTCACCTGTCCATAATCGCTCGTTCTCTTTACTCTTAAAATCCCTTTCCTTCACTTTTCCTTTATCATAGTCGCATTCCCTTCCCTCCCGTGTAATTGTATCCTCCTCCTCCATCATATATCATTTCATCCATTTACTGCTGTCAGATAATGTTTTTTTTTTTTTCTCTCTCTCTCTCTCTCTCTCTCTCTCTCTCTCTCTCTCTCTCTCTCTCTCTCTCTCTCTCTCTCTCTCTCTCTCTCTCTCTCTCTCTCTTCTCTCTCTCTCTCTCTCCTCTCTCTCTCTCTCTCTCTCTCTCTCCTCTCTCTCTCCTCTCTCTTCCTCTCTCTCTCTCTCTCTCTCTTCTCGCAGCCCTTTATCACTACGTCACTCAAGGTCTTCGCGCCTCTGTCTTGTCTGTATGTCTGGCCACGGTCTAAAGGGCCTCTCCGTGGACGGCTGTGGGCGGGGCGGGGACCTTGACGTAGTTGCCATGTGTGTGTGTTCGTCTGCCAGGAGGGGAAAAAATGTGTTACTCTTAGAAGACAAATTTTCCCCCTTTTCGTGTTACGTTGCATTTTTGGGGTGAAGGAAAGGAGGAAGGGAATGCTAAGGAAAGAGGGGAGTAAGAGGGCAACAGTTTATTTTTAAGTGGTAATGTGTTAATGAATTTGCTTATTAATGTTGTTTGTTCTCTTGTCTTCGGCAGAATTTGTGAAGCTACTAGTCGTTCATCGCAAGGCTCTGAGTCTCGGTCTGTGCCAAAACCGTCCCAGCCGCAGCTCATCATCACCACCATCATCATTATCACTGAGGCTGGAGCACCACAGCACCACCAACAAACACCATGGCATCACTTCCTTCCCACCACCGCCACTGGACTGCCTGAGGCCTAACACAGGAGGGACGGAATACTATATACCCTGAAGCAGTCACAAGTCCTCAGCACCGCGTCGCCGTGGTCTCAGGGTCTCTCTCGCCGCCCCAAAGGATATAGAGGAAGGGCGTTACGTGACCAACAAGAGACCCATAAAAAGGGGCAGAGTGAGATATCCCGGCGTCTCGGAATCTTAAGAAATATGAATGGTTTGGTTTGATTGTATGGATGTCAGTGATTTGTTAGGAGTTACAACACAAGGCCGCCACGGGGGAAAAAAGTGATCCACAGTAGCTTAGTAGTCCGCTCCTACACGGAAATTCGTCTGTGATAACAAAAAATATTGATAACTGCGTGGCTGCTTGTGCCGCTGTGATTCTGATAAAAAGATGAATGAGGTTGGTGTGTGGCCCGCCATGCGTGGGCGGGACAGCGGGCGTGGGGCGCGTGTGTGGGCGGGCAGGCAGGTGAAGGGGAAGCCAGGTTAGGGACAGGTGCAAGGTATTTGTCGCGTTCGAAGGTGTGTTTAGTAAAATGTGTTAACCTAAAGTGCAATATGTGAGGACTGCTTCTCACGGCTCTCAGGGCTGCCTCCCCCCCTCCCTTGCCGGCCGCTGCAGTGGGCGTGTCTTCCCTGCCAAGCGGCCGGCAGGGGTGTGGCTCTTACATTCCCGCAGTGAAGTAATGACGATATATAAGCCTCGCCCACCTGGTACTCGGGCGCCTTCCCGGGCACCCGGTGGGGGCGGCAACCCCTGCGTGAGTGTGAGGCCTGGCGGGGAGCAGCGGCCGAGGGAGGCGTGAGGCGCAGGTCGCGGCAGAGTGAATCAGGTGGCACGAGTAGACTAGTTCACCTGTTGACCAATAAGAGGTGATCAGTGTCTTGGTTAGTTAGAAGAGGCTCAGTGTACAAATCATAACCATTCTCTCCTATCACATCCCTTCCCCTCCCCCTCTTTCCCCCCGGGTGGAGCCAGTGTGTCACTCAGCATTCACGTGTGAGTAAGCTTAAGGCGATGGCGGGTCTGTAGCTTAGCAGTTTCCTTGTAGCCTTACCAACCCCAATGCCCGAGGTGGGCCTGGAGGAAGCGAGGACCTCCAGGCGCGGCAGAGGTTGTGCCGCGGCCTTCCAAGAGGCGTGGTGGCTGTGGCGGAAGAGAAATTCCTCATACTTTAATTTCCGCGTCTTGGGTGTTATGGGTTCGGCTTCCGCCGCGAACAAGGTGGCAGCTGAGCAAGTCTTGGCGAGTCACCTGGCCTCGGGGGAACCTGCGGCCGGAAGTGTGAGTGTGCGTGCGCGTGCTAGCGTGTGATAGATAGTCTCCCTCCTAAGTCGAGTCGCCTCTGCTGTCACTATGTATAAAATAGAGTTAGGCGTGACGCAGGGGCGCCGAGGCGTTGATGGGTGAGGGCGGCGCCGCCCTCGTTACCAATGTGTGCATGATGTTGCATTTCTTTTCCTCCCACCATGATATTTATATACCAAGAGGTTATGACTTAGATGTATTTTTGACGCCTTCCAAGGGTATGTGCTTTGAAGCCATCCCGCCGCGGGAGGGTGAGACGGGCGGGCGTTGCTGCAGGTAGTCAGGTGCGCCCTAGTGTGCCTTTACCGTGTCCCGGGAGTCTAGGCACCCAAGGTCTCCCTTCAGCTAAGTGTCCACAATGGTAGTAATAGTACTAGCAGCTGGAAGGCGCGAGGCCACCGCCCCTTTATTGTCTTTATGAGGGCAGCCTGTGATGTGCCCGCCCTCCCACTCTCTTGTTGACCTCTCGCAAAGCTGTCACCTTGACCTCTTCCTGTATGTAATGGCCTTGGTCGTTCAGGTGATACGTACCCGACGTAACTTAACTGTGTCCACGACGGTCGACTCCGGTATAGAGGTCGTCCCCGTAACCTTATACTGTACATGTAATGATGGTAGATCTATTCCTACATAACTATTATTGTGTCGAGCTAGTAGAGAGCTTTGCCACACTCTTAACACGTCCACTGCTGTTCGTTTGTCGCCCTACGGGTAAAGTTCGCGCCGTGGAGGCCGTCGCTAGTAACCACGAAACACTGAAGGACGTGATAACTATGATATAAGGGCCCGTCACGTGTCCCCGCCGGCCCCGCCGCCGGCAGGATGCGGACGGCTGAGGTGTCTTTGGGTGTCCGAGCAGACAGAGTTTGTCCTGCGAAGAGAGGCAAAATGACCGTTGTGAGGAATGATTGAGGGAGGCCGGGCGGGAGGAGATAGGTTGCCGTGGACTCTCTTATCGCTCAAGAAGGAATATAAGGTGATAACGTTTTTTTCGTATCGGCTATCTACCCGGAGCGTTTGGCGATGCACGACTTGAGGGAATTAGGTTACCGGCTGGACACGTCAGGTGTGTGTCTGTGTGCCAAACTGTATTAGAAGAAATGATATGCATATAATCTATATATTTTTTTCTGTGAGAGTGGGGATGGGCGTGTGAGTGGTGGCGACGAGGGCGGGGCAAACCTCGCCTCCACAGACGTTGCTCAAGATGTACCGAGAGTTCCTTTGGTGAGTGTCTCCTGTATCCTGTTGCCCCTGTGGCGGCTCGAGCGGGGAGCCGAAGGAGCCACACGGGCGGAGACTCGCCGGGCCTGGCTCCCTCCCTCCCCCGGGGCCGCCGCCCCTCACGAGGACCTTATCGCTGCTATGTAGTTTGTAAGAGGAAGAACCACCGCCATTACTGTTATTAATGTGTTTTAACATTTGATGATGTTGCCGTGCCTGCGCGGCCCCCAGGACGGACGGGAGGCCCAGGGCGCGGCTGGCGCCCCAAAACTTATATTTTTTGGTTGTGTTGATTTTCTCCAAGATGGCGGAGCGGCGGCCACTCGCTGCCTCCCTCAAGAAGAAATTGTATTCTTAAATGATGTAAATGTCCAGAATTCTGAGCCACGTGAAAAATTGTAATTATTTTATATTGCACGATATTTTACGATTTTTGCAAACATCTAATAAATACATGAATGTATTTGTAGTTTTTGTGCTTCCTTTGTGAATATAAAGTGACGAAAACTTACGTATACATTGCACTAATACACTTGTACGCACACACACACACACACACGCGCAACCCTGCATGATGAAGTGTGTGGTTTGCCTGAGGTGATGGCGGGAACACACGGTGTATTATCATGGTGGTGGTGGTGAGCACAGCAACAGTGTAAGAAGAAGTAACATTAGGAGCACTAGAGCGGTAGTAGTAGTAGTAGAATTAGTAGCATTGGTGTGGTAATGGTGGTACTAGTGCCGTTAGTAGCATTTGTGTGGTAGTCATAGTAGTGGCGTCGGTACCACCATTAATGTGGTAATAGCAATATACAGCGATGGCAGCAGAAGCAATAGTTGTAGAAGTATAGGAAGTTATATAACCAGTTCCATCATATCCCCGACCGTCGCCAAACTGCGTCGAACATTTCACGAGAATTCAAATCAGAATACTCGGAAGCTTTTCCCTCAACGCAGTAAACCTGCCAGGCTCAGCCCTCAAACCCCCGCTGATCAACACTGAGCCCTCGCCACCTGCTGCACGGCACGGCACGGCACGGCACGACATGGCACGGGTGTTGTCAAGATAGATAGATAGATAGATACTTTAAAAATGGGGAAATTGAAAAATAGGTAGATGAATGAAAGATTGATAAATAGATACATGGAAAAAGGTAAATTTGAAAAGGTAAACACACACACACACACACACAGACAGACACACAAGACACACAGACACAGACAGACAGATCTTGTTAAGCTTTACAAAAAAAGAAAAAACTACACAAATGTTCCCGTCAGTAGGCCGAAGCCGTGGCGCAGTTCTCTTCCTACCTGTAATCTACCACAGAAAGGTGCTGGAGGGGATGAGAGAGAGAGAGAGAGAGGGGGGGCATGGAGGATGGGAGGGGACAAGGGGGATAGGCAGAGACAAGGGGGGAGAGCAGAAGACTAGGAGGTAGGTAGGTTCGGGGTGAATGACTCCCTAAGCTTGTGGTGGTGACCCATCTGTCGTAAAAACCTTTCGCAAAGTTTAAACATTTGCACCAACGAGTGTACTGGGTTTTTTTTTGGCACCGTGGCGTCGACAACCAACCCTTCCTCCCTTCCCTGCCTGCTCCCTGCCTGCCTTGCCCCTCCCTCCTTGGCAACACGCTAAAAATAATCCACTGCCTGCGCTTGTATGTAGTGCGTGCGTAGGTCCAAGAGAGATAGAGAGAGAAAGAGAGAGAGGATAATCGACAATACAAATTCAGGCATAACTTGGCACTGAGTGAATCGGATGGAATCGTGAATCCCCCACAAGGCCTTTCCAAAGTGACGCCCCTTCTACATCCACTACAGAACAAGCGCCCTTTAGTCCAGCCACCTGGAGAGAAGCCGTGGGCGTCACTGAGCAGGGGGGAAGGGGGCATGGGGGGGGGGGGGGGGCGTAGTGGCGGAACGGGCTGGCGTGGGGGGCGGAGCATAGCCGGGCGGGTGGTGTGACAGGGTTGTGGCGCCAGCGAGTCGCTCCCAATCCACTGCTGGGACTGAGAAAGTGTGGGAGTGGGGGAAGGGGGGGCATAGGGAGGGGGTCAAGGGGGAGTAAGAGAAGGGGGGCATAGAGAGGGGGTTTATGGGGGAATAAGAGAAGGGGGGGCATAGAGAGGGGGTTCAAGGGGGAATAAGAGAAGGGGGGCATAGAGAGGGGGTTTATGGGGGAATAAGAGAAGGGGGGCATAGAGAGGGGGTTCAAGGGGGAGATAAGAGAAGGGGGGCATAGGGAGGGGGTTCAAGGGGGAATAAGAGAAGGGGGGGCATAGGGAGGGGGTTCAAGGGGGAATAAAGAAGAAGGGGGTTGTGAGGTGGGTGAGTGGGGTAGGGCAGGGTATAAGGTGGGATAGGGTGATGAAAGAAGGGGTTTTAAATGAAAGGGAGGGAATGGAAGAGGTTAGGGGAGACCTGTAGGGGATAAAGATGGAAGAGTAGATGGGTGACTGGGGGGAGAAGGGGAGGAGAGAAGAGGTGGGGGGTGAAAGGTAATTTATCTGACTCCAGCGCGTTGTGTGTGTGTGTGTGTGTAGGGAGAGAGGGGGGAGGGGAGTAGAAATGGGGGGAAGACCTATTTGGATGTACAGTGGGGGGGAGGGGGGGAAGTAAAGGGGGTGAAGAAAGTTTTTTAGAAATGGTTGTTGGGTGGTGGTGGAGGAGAGAAACTCATAAGGAAGTTCATTGTCAGATGTCCAAAAGTTACAACGACCTTAGCAACCAGAAGAATAGTGAAGAAATATTAAATAGATAAATAACATAAAGAATAGTCATGCGAATAATAAATGAGCTTAAGAGTCTTGCACCCAAAAAAAAACACAAAATTAAAACACTCACAAAATACACAATCTGAAAAAACTTTAGAGTGAGTGATGCAAAAGAAATTCAAACATTAAAAACAATATAATACAAGAACTATTAATTATAACTCATAGTAAACCAGCAACGAATGATTCGAAAATAAGTGTCTCATAAAATTAAACATCCAAACCGTGTCCAACAGAAACCAAGCAGATCAAACAAACACAACAAACAGTCAGACAATAAACAAACACACAGACCCAGACACAGACACAGACGCAAACAACAGACAGGAGGCAAAGGAGGAAGAAGAAACATTGAAATACATGTGATCTAGAAGCGAAAATTTTAATGAATGAAAAAGTTTATGAATGGAAACACACACACACACACAGACACAGACACAGACACAGACACAGACACAGACACAGACACAGACACAACACACACACACACACACACACACACACACACACACACACACACACACACAACAAATGAAGAAGAAAAAACTTAGATAAATCCGAGACATATGAAATATATAATAAACAAATGCAGGAGATACACAAAAATAGAATATAAAAAGGAATTAGCAAAATAATTAAAAGATGTAGACAAAAACATATCAATAAAAAACAAATGTGTGTGTGTGTGTGAGTGTGTGACTGTGTGTGTGTGTGTGTGTGACTGTGTGTGACTGTGTGTGTGTGTGTGTGTGTGACTGTGTGTGACTGTGTGTGTGTGTGTGTGTGTGTGTGTATGTGTGACTATGTGTGTGTGTGTGCCATCCCCCCTCTCCCTCCCCCTCCTATTAACTATGCCAACATCAGAAAGTGCAAGTAAGTCATTGTTGTACATTGAACACTTACGTACAGGCGCCTCTTCCTCTTATGGTGTGAGGAAGAGGAGAGTAAAAGATCAAGGCTGGGTGTTGCAAACGGTAGGCTGCGGTGGTGATGGTGGTGGTGGTGGTGATTGTGGTGGTGGTGGTGGTGGTGGTGGTGATGGTGGTGGTGGTGGTGGTGATAGTGGTGATGGTGGTGGAGGGGGTGGTGGTGGTGGTGGTGGTAATGGTGATGGTGGTGATGGTGGTGGTGATTGTGGTGGTGGTGGTGGTTGTTGTTGTTGTTTTTTTGTTTTTTTACATTTGTGCCTATAGCGCCTGTAGGCAGTGGTGACCACACACACACACACACACACACACACACACACACACACACACACACACACACACACACACACACACACACACACACACACACACACACACACACACACACACACACACACACACACACACACACAGTAGTGGTGGTGGTGGTGGTGGTGGTGGTGGTGGTGGTGGTGGTGGTGGTGGTGGTGGTGGTGGTGGTGGTGGTGGTGGTAGTGGTAGTGGTGTAGATGGCGGCGGCGGTAGTGGTGGTAGTGGTGGTGGTGATGGTGTGGTGGTGATCGTGGTGGTGGTGATGGTGGTGGTGGTGATGGTGGTGGTGGTGATGGTGATGGTGGTGGTGATGGTAGTGGTGGTGGTGGTGGTGATGGGGGTGGTGGTGATAGTGATGGTGGTGGTGATTGTGGTGGTGGTGGTGATGTTGGTAGTGATGATGGTGGTGGTGGTGGTGGTGTTCATGGGGGTGGTGGTGATTGTGGTGGTGGTCATGGTGGGGGTGGCGGTGATGGTGATGGTGGTGGTAGTGGTGATGGTGGAGGTGATGTGGTGGAGTGTGTGGTGGGGATGGTGGTGGTTGGTGTGTGTGGTGGTGGTGTGTGGTTGGTGATGTGGTGAGTGGTGGTTGGTGGTGGTGGTGGTTGGTGGTGGTGATGGTGGTGGTGATGTGGTGGTGGTGGTTGGTGGTGGTGGGTGGTGGTGGTGTGTGATGATGTGTGTGATGTGTGTGGTGGTGGTGGTGGCATGGTGGTGGTGGGGTGGTGTGTGTTGGTGGTGGTGGTGGTGTTGGTGGTGGATGTGTGGTGGTGGTGTGATGGTGGGTGATGGTGTGGTGGTGTGGTGGTGGTGGTGATGTTGGTGGTGGTGTGGTGGTGATGTTGGTGGTGGTGGGTGATGTGGTGGTGGGGGTGAGTGGTGGTGGTGGTGGTGGTGGTGGTGGTGGTGGTGGTGGTGGTGGTGATGGTGGTGGTGTGGTGGTGTGGTGATGTTGGTGGTGGTGGTGGTGATGTGGTAGTGGTAAGGTGATGGTGGTGGTGGTGGTGGTGGTGGTGGTGGTAAGGTGGTGATGGTGGTGGTGGGTTGGTGTGTGTGTGGTGGTAGGTGGTAGGCGGTGGCGGTGGTGATGGTGGTGTGGTGACAGTGATGGTGGTGGCTTATTGGTTGTGTAATGAATGTTTAATAGTAGTAGTAGTGTACCAGCAGTAGTAGTAGTAGTAGTAGTAGTAGTACCAGCAGCAGTAGTAATAGTAGTAGTAGTACCAGCAGCAGCAGTAGTAATAGTAGTAGTAGTACCAGCAGCAGTAGTAATAGTAATAGTAATAGTAGTAACGCACGCACGCACGCACGCACGCACGCACGCACGCACGCACGCACGCACGCACGCACGCACGCACGCACGCACGCACGCACGCACGCACGCACGCCGCACGCACGCACGACGCACGCACGCACGCACAGCACGCACGCACGCACGCACGCACGCACGCACGCAGCACGCACCGCACGCACGACGCACGCACGCACGCACGCACGCACGCACCACGACACGCACACGCACGCACCACACACAACACCACCACACACACACACACACACACACACACACACACACACACACACACACACACACAAATTTATTAAGCACCACAACGAAATATCTTAAAACAAACATACATAAATATACATTGAAAACAAGCAAAGATATTAATTAAGAAGAAAGAGAGAAAAGAAAACAAATGCAAAGCTGGGGGAAAAAATACTAATATAATGAAAATAAGCAGTAAAAGAGGAGAGGTGAGGCAAGCTAAATGTTAAGAAAGAAAATATAGAAAAGAAAAAGAATATGCCTGATTAATTGTTCGCACGCCTTTAAAGCAGTGATTCTCAAACTGTGCGCCGCGGCGCACTTGTGCGCCGTGGGAATCCCCTAGGTGCGCCGCGTAATTTTTCATAGATTATGGGTATTTTGCGCTTTGAGGTCGCAGTTTTTGTTTTTTATATTGAAGATGGAAAATCGTAAATGAATGAGTTAATATGTTACTAGGCAGATAGATGCAAGGTCCTTTTAATAATATTATAAGTACTTTGGGTAGATGGATAAATTAAGAAATAGAGAATAAATAAATAAGTTATTCATGCTTAAAAAAAATACTTCCCGCTTCCACCACAATACGTGTTGAACGAGTACTGTTCACGTACTGTACCAGTCTGAGCCGCAGCCTGCTGGTGTTACTGAGTTACCAATCTACTAGTTTTATCACGCGTTCATGTGAATTGTTTTTAGCGACATATAATAGGAAAAAGGATGATGAATAGAAACTGATGCTTACGTACATCAGTAGGCTTTATGCAAGTTTGACTGTTTGACGTGATTTACGTGAACCCCGATCGATAAATAACATGTATAATTTGGCAACACACGTAGGCATAGTGTTGGGTAGGCACCTCCCGTGGTCAGTGTAGCCGTGAGCCTCAGTAAGTATCGCTGTTGTGGTGTTAATGAGGTCCAAGCTTAAAAAATGGATAAGTACTTCATTAAAAAGCGAAAGTGTACTGAAGGCAATAGCGGTGAAGTCGCAGTTGATCGTGAATCAAAACGTAAATGTGTCGAAGGCACCGAAGGCGAAGTAACAGTAATAACTGTTGAAAGTGAGTCCTCTCGTCCAGACCCTAGTGTGGAAAGTGAAGAAAGTGAAGTGACAGTTGAAAATGAGCATAGTCGTACAGGTCCGTGCTGGCAAAGTGAAGTGACAGTTGAAAGTGACCGTAGTCGTGTAGGTCCAAGCGGGCAAAAATAAGTGACAGATGAAAGTGAGTTTTGTCATTCAGGTCTGAGCGTGGTCAAAACGACGACACGTGCCAGCAAAAGTAACCGCAGTAAGTCATTTCGCCTGTATAACGACAGTTATCTTGGACTTGGGGTCACTTGCTGTGATGATGAAAATGGTCCAAAGCCAAAATGTGTTGCTTGCGGCATTGAGCTATCAAATGAATCTATGACTCCTATGAAAATGAAGAAACAGTTAGCAACAAAACATAGTCACCTCTCTCAGAAGCCTATAGATTACTTTAAAAGACTCTTGAAAGATAACAAACAACAAAGGCTTGGGTTTGAGAAAAAGGTGAAGGTGGCAGAAAAGGCACAGAAAGCAAGCTATTTAGTGGCAGAGCATACAGCAAAACAAATGAAACCTCATTCAATTGCAGAGTCATACTCCCTTCCAGCTTGCTGTGCTGTGGTGAAAACATTGTATGGGGATGAGGCTGAAAAGGAAATGAAAAAAATTCCCCTCTCAGACGACACGATTGGTAGACGAATCAAGGACATGTCGTCTCATATTGAAAAAAGTGTGTGTGAACTCGTGAAAGGTAAAATGTATGCTTTACAAGCGGATGAATCAACAGACATTGGAGGAAAACCTCAGTTACTAGTTTTCATCCGTCATGTTCGCCGACGCCGACGTGAGTTTCGACAGGGGATGCTTGCAGCCTATGTTGATCTCAAGAAGGCGTTTGACTCAGTGCATCGTGAGTCACTCTGGGATCTTCTGCGACTTCGAGGGATTCCTGCAAGGACTATTGGTTTGATAACTGGTCTGTATTCTGGGACTGAGAGTGCTGTGAAGTGTGGGGCAGGTGTATCCGGCTTCTTTCCTGTGAATACAGGAGTGAGGCAAGGGTGCGTCCTTGCCCCATCACTTTTCAACGCTTGTATGGACTGGGTATTGGACAAGGTTGTAGATCAAAGTGATTGTGGAGCATCCGTTGGCAACACCAAGATCACTGATCTTGTTTTTGCCGATGATGCAGTAATCTTTGCTGAGTCGCTGGAGGTCCTGGTGATGGCTCTCGAGGCGCTGCACGAGGAGGCAAAGCCTTTGGGACTTGAGGTCTCCTGGCTCAAGACCAAGGTCCAGGTGTTTGGAGACTTACTAGATGAAGCAGTACAGTCTGTTCATGCGTGTGGCGAGGACATTGAGATCTTGGAAAGTTTTACATACCTTGGTAGCGCAGTCCATAATGACGGCGGGTCACGTCAAGAAGTCTTACGGCGGATTGGCATAGCCCACGGTGTTATGGACTCGCTCAGCGGGAGTATTTGGCGTTGTCGGTACCTGTGCAGGAGGACAAAGATCCGGATCTTCAAATCGCTTGTGATCCCTGTCTTACTCTATGGTTGTGAGACATGGACACTAAATAGTGACTTGAAGAGACGAATCAATGCCTTTGGTAATAAGTGTCTTTGCAGAATCATGGGGTATCGCTGGGATGATTACGTGTCAAATCAGCGATTGCACCGTGAGACTCAATCGAGGCCTATTACCTGCATAGTCCGTCAGCGCCAACTTCGGCTATATGGGCATGTGGCACGCTACCCTGAAACCGATCCTTCCCATCGGGTTGTATCTGTAAGAGACAATCCGGCGTGGAGGAGGCCAAGGGGGCGCCCACAAGGCTCGTGGCTGGGGCAAGTTGATGTTTCTTGTCGAGAGCTGCTTGGTATGGGAAAGGAGCCTGCATGGGAACTCGCGCGTGGTGACCCTCGGGAGTGGCGTCGTAGGGTAGGCGAGGCGACGCGCCCCCCGGCGTATGCCCCCAATGATTGATTGATCCGTTATGTTGCTGATAATAAAATAACAGAACATTTCTTATGCTGCAAAGAACTGGTGCAAACCACAGGACAGGAGATATTTTCTACAATGACAGAATACTTGAAAGAAAAGGACTTGTCATGGAAATTATGTGTAGGAATTTGCACAGATTGCTGTCTATCCATGGTGGGATCGGTAAAAGGTTTTGTGTCCTTAGTCAAGAAGGAGAACCCAGATTTGATTACTACCCATTGTTTCTTGCACCGTGAAGCTCTTGTTGTTAAAACACTCGGACAAGAATTAAAATTTGTTCTGGATGATGTTGTGAAAATGGTAAACTTTCTTAAAAGCAGACCAAAGCAGTCAAGACTATTTTCCATGCTTTGTGAAGAAATGGGATCTCCTCACGAAGGTCTTCTCCTCCACACAGAAGTCCGGTGGTTATCAAGAGTCAAAGTGTTATCCCGGGTGCATGAACTGAGAGAGGAAATACTCCTTTTTTTTACCCTTGAGAAGAAAACTGAATTCTGCGAAATACTTGCTGATGAAATTTGGAGTGCAAAATTATGCTACTTGGCAGACATATTTGAACATCTGAACAAGGTTAATGCAAGTATGCAAGGAAGAAATGAAAATATGGTAACATCTTCTGACAATATGAAAGCCTTGGTAGAAAAAAATAGGCTCTGGAATGAAAGGGTGCGTGAAGGCAAGATTGACATGTTTCAAAAGACTGCTGAAGCTAAATATACAGACATTGTTCCACTCATTAAGCAGCACCTTGAAAGCCTAGGAAGGAACATAGAAAAATATTTCCCAAATATATCTGTTGAAAGTTATGACTGGCTGAGAAATCCATTCGTTCACGATCCCTTGAGCAAGCCACAACTTAGCATCCTTGAAGAAGTGGAACTAATCAACATCCGTAATGACCGCACACTAAAACTGCAATATCTGGATATGACATTAGAAAGCTTCTGGATTCAAATGGAAAACGAACACCCACATATATCCAAAAGGGCCCAGAAAATACTCTTGCAATTTTCAACCTCATATCTGTGTGAACTGGGGATTCTCAGCCCTCACAAATATAAAAACTAAGAAAAGGAATAAATTGCTGGCTGTTGAAGAGGAAATGAGAGTGTGTCTGTCAACTGTCCCTCCTAACATAGAGCGGATATGCAACTCCAGGCAGGCACACGTGTTCCACTGATCAGGTATGTTATTGTTATAACATAGTACTTTATTTACACATTATTTCCTTTAATTTCCAGACCCATTTTTTCTTTGCATAATTATGTTGAATGTTCATTCAAAATACCTAATCCACAAAAAATTATTCATTTCCACGCCTTATTTCCCTAGAAACATGACTTTTGTAAAAAGCACGGGAAAAACAACAGCCCCATTCCAGCCGTGGCGGGAAACTTGCTGGCAACGTCACACGAGTGAGCCTCCCAGCCCGGCCCTATAAAAATACACTGAGACTCGGAGAAAAATGTAGTACTTGGGGAATTTTGAGTATTTCTGATATTTTGTTTTGCGATGTGACATACTTGCATCCTTCGCAAGGATGAGGTGAGAGGAGCCCGGCTAGACAATGTGCTTCACACCGCGCTCCTCTCACCCGCCACTGTCAGGCGCTGCACAGACATTATCATGGTCAAATAGGTCGGAAATGGGTGCTAAGCTCTCTGCAAAGGCACAGCTTTCTTGCTGTACCCATGAAGGATGCAAGTATATGCCATATCGCAAAAAAAACCCATCAGAAACACCCAAAATTCCCCAAGTACTACATTTTTCTCCGAGTCTCCGTGTATGGGAAGCTCACTCGTGTGACGTTGCCGAGCCGTGGTGCGTCGTCTGCTGTCCGCCAGTTGTTTTTTGAGAGCTCGGGGAATTTACAGATTTTGAATGCGGATCATTTAAAAACGGGTGACTGGATGCAAAAAGTGACAACATATTGTTGATATAATCGAGCATGGCTATATTTTGACTGCATTAAATCAGGAATGATGAAATGGTCTGGACGATTACTTTAAGCGATGGAGTGTATTTGCCTGTGTGTGTCTGTGCGTGTGCGTGTGCGTGTGCGTGTGCGTGCGTGTGCGTGTGTGTGTGTGTGTGTGTGTGTGTGTGTTGCGTGTGCGTGTGCGTGTGGTGTGCGTGTGCGTGTGCGTGTGCGTGTGCGTGTGTGTGTGTGTGTGTGTGTGTGTGTGTGTTGAGAGATGGGTCAAGGGTAGTAAGTAGGCAACCCTTCCCTCTCAGTCTCTCTCTTCTCCTCTCTTCTCACCTTCCTTTTAGTTTCCTTTTACATCTTCTCCTCTCTCCCTCTTTTCTTCCCCTCCTCCTTCCTTTTTTCCTCTCTTCTCACTTTCCAATTACTTCTCCTCCTCCTCCCTCCTCCTCCTCCTCCTAAAAGTTAAGGTCATCTCGCAAGGTTCCATTAGTACTTTTCCCTCTGAACGCTTGACACTCCTTTTCTTCCCTCGTATGCAAGGTCACCTCCTCCTCCTCCTCCTCCTCTCCTCCTCCTCCTCCTCCTCCTCCTCCTCCTCCTCCTTTCCTCCTATTCCTCTTCCTCTTCCTCCTCCTCCTCTCTTCTCCCAAGCTAAGGGCGCATGGCTTAGGAGAGCAGTTATGTTCATGGATTGGCGATTGGCTCTCAAAACGTAAACAACGGGTAGTAATAAATGGCGAGGCATCTGATTGGTTAGATGTTACTATAATAGTGGGGTGCCTCAGGGCTCGGTCTTGGGTCCTACTCTCTTTCTGATATATATCAATGATCTAGACTGCGGACTTGTATCTAAAATATCGAAATTTGCTTTTGACACCAAATTAGGCGGTAAAGCATATACTAGAGGAAACTACAAACTCTTACAAAGTGATCTAGACGAACTATCAGATTGAAGTGATAAATGGCTATTAAAATTTAATTCCGATAAATGTAGAGTAATGCATATAGGCAACGATAACCTCAAATATAACTATCAAATGCAAAATAAATTGTTAACTGAAATACAGCAGGAAAAGGATGTAGGTGTCATCATTAGTAATGATCTTAAAACCAGTACGCATTGCCTGGCTGCCAATAAAAAGGCGAATATGATGTTAGGCTTCATCAAACGCAACTTTGAACATAAAACTCCGAAAGTAATGACACTATTATACACGTCCTTGGTTAGGCCACACTTAGAATATGCCGTTCAATTCTGGTCGCCTCGTTTCGTAAAAGATCAAGCCAAATTGGAATCAGTGCAAAGAAGAGCAGCCAAACTAATTCCATCTCTGCGAAATTCATCTTATGAAGAGAGACTGCGGAAACTTAATATGTTTTCCTTAAAGGATCGTAGAAACCGTGGGGACTTGATAGAAACCTTTAAGATCGTTAAAGGATTTGATGTCATTATTAATTAAGAGAACCTATTCGAGCCTTCTCCTCACGTGACAACAAGAAACAACGGTCTAAAACTGAATGGTCAACGTTGCATCACAGATCTCAGTAAAAATTATTTCAATGTTAGAGTCGTTGATCGATGGAAAAAATTACCAGCAAATGTTGTCGAAGCTAGTACAATAACTTCATTTAAAAACAGACTTGACGCGCACTGTAAAGTATATGGGTTTTGATATTGCCCTGTGAATTCATATTATAGTCCCCCGGATCGATTAGTGTTAGTGGTAGTTGTAGTTAGCATACATCATATCCTATCATTCTTCACTACGAAACTTCCATGTGTCCTATCTTCTTTAAGGACATGGTATCCTTTTCCAACTGTCCTCTTACATGTAGTTGATAGTTAGTAGTATGTAGTTCAACAGATACCCTAGTTATGGACAAATAGGTCTCCTGGTGTCTGTTATTCCTATGTATTCCTATGTATTCCCCTTCCTCTTAAGCATAGTATCTCAATCACTTACAAATTATCACTGTTAATCATTCTTCGCGTATACGGCAAGCAGGTACATCCTTACATACATACACACATATATACACAAATACATACATGCATTCATACCTAGCCTTTCCACGGTTATATGATATTATATATGACTAATCAAAGACTACTGTATACTGGACTTGCTACTCAGTTTGGGTTATTTCCAGTGGAGGCCAATGCCGCGATTCCTAACATTTTCGAACATCACTCCCATTTCCCTTTCTATGGTTTAACAGTATAAATGATATACAGTTATTTTCGTAAATGTTTGTTTTATAATATTATCAAATCAAAATCAGTAAAACATACTAAAGAAATGCCATTATGAGAGACCAAAGAAATATGCATGAACTTAATATTCATTTAAACTCTTCGCCATTTAAAATTTTGTGAGACAACATTTAAGATGGAGCATATCAATAGAAGCGGATTTTCATTAGCTTTCCATTGATATAGTTCGTTTTTTGATAAATGAATTGCCACCATGCATAAATTAGCGTTAACTAAATAAATAACATCATCAAGCGGGAAAATTACCCGATTGATGATGTTATTTATTTAGTTAACGCTAATTTATGCATGGTGTTAATTGCTTTATCAGTAAACGAAATATATCAATGGAAAGTTAATAAAATTCCGCTTCTATTGATATGTTTCATGTAAAACGTTTTATCACAAAATATTAAATGGCGAAGAGTTAAGATGAATATTAAGTTCATGCATATGTCTTCACTCTCTCATGATGGCATTTCTTTAGTGTATTTTACTGCTTTTTATTTGATAATATTATAGAAAAAACATTTACGAAGATAATAGTGTATCATTTATACTGATAAACCATAGTCTACTGTATTCATGGAACACTTTTTTACTTGCCAATCCCATTGATGATGTTATTTCTTTAGTTAACGCTAACTTATGCATGGTGGTAATAAATATATCAGAAAACGAAATATATCAATGGAAAGCTAATGAAAATCCGCTTCTATTGATATGCTCCATCTTAAATGTTGTCTCACAAAATATTAAATGGCAAAGAGTTTAAGTGAATATTAATAGTTCATGCATATATCTTCAGTCTCATAATGGCATTTCTTTAGTGTTTTTTACTGTTTTTTATTTGATAATATTATAGAACAAACATTTACGAAGATAACAGTATATCATTTATACTGATAAACCAAGGGAAGGGAAATGAGAGTGATGTTCGAAATTTTTTTTTACCTTGCCGATCGGCCTGCACTGGTCATGGGCGGGTTGGCGCGGGGCACGAGTAGCAAGTCCAGTATACAATAGTCTTTGGACTAATCCTTCAATACTTATACCAATTTTTTTTCGTATCATGCCTGATATCTTTTTTTTTCATTGGCATTCTCTTTTCCCCTGATTCTTCATTTATTTTCTCATTCCCTATTTATCATTTTCCCTTTTTCTCTTTTTGTTTTCTTTGTGTAGAGAGAGAGAGAGAGAGAGAGAGAGAGAGAGAGAGAGAGAGAGAGAGAGAGAGAGAGAGAGAGAGAGAGAGAGAGAGAGTCCGGGAAGAGTGGATGGAGAGTTTAGATCACAATGGAAGACAGTGAATTAGAATTTAATGTTGCTATTATTTCCACCGCCACCACCACCACCTCTCATTGTTACCATCACCAGTCGTCTAATAGAATGAGGTCCATCCTTCCGTCTGTGAGTGTGAGGGACAGACATGTACGGAGACAGACAGACAGAGATGCAGTTATAGACAGAGACACAGAATGTTAATACAAATAAACAGACTGACAAATATATAAACGCACAGATATACAGACACAGACGTACAGACATAAAGACTTGAGATAGATAGATATACAGACACAGATATCCAGACAAAAAGACAAACTGTCTGAATTTTGCCCGTACATAGACATACAGACAGACAGACAGACGGACGGACAGACAGACAGAAATGTAACAGAAAAAACGGAGCAGAACTGGTTTGGAAGCGACTAATGCCGTTATGGTTCTCAACTCGTCCTCGACACACACACACACACACACACACACACACACACACACACACACACACACACACACACACACACACACACACACACACACACACACACACACACACACACACACACACACACACACACACACACACACACACACACATCCGGTATAAACCTAGAACCGATTGTGTCATCATTTATATTTATGTCTATACCATGAGGGAAAATAAACCAGTTGAATAATATATAACTTATCGTGTGTTTTTCGAGTGAGTTTTTCTGATAATTCCGTGGGAGTAAAGAGAAAGCGGCCGCACGATTTCGAGTGTCTGGAGATTCGAATCAATTGTGTCTTTTGTCTGATGTCTTTGTTCCACACTCGAGCTCGGGGCGCGGAGGGCGTGAAGGCAAGTACACACAAGAGCCGCCTCGAAGTAGAGCACACCCAGTATCTCTTTGATCCTGAGTACACCAGTCAGTCCCACAGCCATTGATCAGCCACGCATTGTTAAGAAACCCAGTGTCTTTCTTCTTCCTTCTTTCTTTTACGTTTCTGAAGTTTAATGAAGCTGAAAGGTGAAATGGTATATAAGAATGGAAGTTAAGCTATTTTCAAAAGGTTAATATAAGTTTAAAGTTTGAAAGAAAGGAAAATAATGAGGTATAAAGAGAGGAAATAAGAATAAGAAAAGAAAAAGTGTAAGGGTAAATAATACGGGACGTGGAAAAGAAAAAAATTAAACCATAAGTAATTTAGGGTACGCCGTATAACAAAAATTCTTTTTCTCAACTTTGGCATATGCCAATTTCCTGTGTAAAATGGAATTCTAAGAAGATTTTATCTTTTTCCATTTTTTGCATTTGAGCAATTTTTACTATGCAAAATCGCACTTTTATATTGCACTCTTATCGAATAATGCTTAAATGAGTACGCAGTGTCCGGTTGGTCCTGTGTATTGCATCATGCACCAATATGAGTTCCAAATGACTAGCGTGGTAAGCTCTTTCTGATCAGTTGGTTCATCAGGCACTACATCACAGTATCACAGTGTCACAGCCTCTACGTTGGCCTAGAACGTGTCCATCATGTCCTTCTTAGACCTGAAGCAGGGCATGGTCTCCCGGTGGTGGGCCCGAGCCCGGATGAACCCGTCTCTGGCCTGCTGCCCCACCACTGCTGCCGCAGCCTCTGTCATCTGCTTCACGACTCTTTCGGTGCTCTGAGTGTGGATAGAGAACTCCGGAACCTCGTACGGCTTGACCACGATCTCCTGGATCTGATCCCCGGACAGTGAACAGGTGAATGTCGGCTCGTGCACCTGGCCAGGCTGCCAGCTGATCAGTGTCTGCAAGCTGGTGGCTGACAAGTTCAGCTTGGGTGTGATGCGAGGTCTTACACTGGTGTCCCCATACTCCTCGCCAGCCCTCAGCTTCAAAATCTGCACGGCGAACCTGCGGTCGTCCTCACTCTGACTCTCCATCAGCGAGAGGAGGACACATTCTGAGTGTGCGAACCATGCTCCTGTCCGCACGTAGAAGGTCACAGCTGTTTGGACCTTCTTGGGCTGCGACCTCATCACTCTGAGCTGCGTAAGGATGTGCTTGGGGCCGTCCTCTAGTCTGTGGTGAACCTTGGTGTCGTAGTAGAGTTTGAAGTACACCTGCAGGCAGTACTTGACTAGGATTTCCAGGGTGTTCAGTTCTTTGCCAGTCAGTCCATGCTTTCTGGTCCACATGTACACGAGCGACTGGGCTGTGGTGAGCCATCTGGAGTGGGACACCTTGCCACACTTGATCTCCTGCAGCTCGGACGGGAGAACGCCCCGCTTCACAGCCTGGACCAGCTGGTAAGAGACCTGCTGGTCAGTGGACATGTTGACCAGGATATACTCCGGTATCTCCGTGAGATCTTCACCGCCTAGCACTCCTCTGAACTCTGCGTTATACTGCGTCTCATTCACGCTGGACAGCAGACTGCACACTGGACCCGTGAAGCCAGTGTCAGATGAGGTAGGCCCGTCGATGCTGGTGATAAGGTGGCGCAGGGGCAACTCGTTTGTGTGCAACACGCATATACTCCAGAAGAGCTTGCGTCCCCGCATCATCTCCAAATGGGCGTGAGTACCACCCTTCCACCCCGTGTTGGCCCTAGTTGAGTCACCTTGCAGTACGATCAGTGAGTCGGTGGAGTAGTATGTCACCAGCAGATCATAGAGAGCCTGAGCCACCTTGAACGCAGGCTTCTCAGGTGGCACCGGGTCCTCTGGTACAAAGTGCCAAAGGTACCTTCCAGATGGCTCCTGTGTCACTGACACATGCTCCTCCCTGATCAACCTTGGGTGCAGTTTCCCATAGCTGTCGGGCACCATCGCCCTGGTCTTGTCCTTCCTCCCATCGTAACCCAATCCAACTATTTTGGTACCCTGGTTAGGGTACGCCGTATAACAAAAATTCTTTTTCTCAACTTTGGCATGCCAATTTCCTATGTAAAATGGAATTCTAAGACGATTTTATCTCATTCCATTTTTGCATTTGAGCAATTCTTACTATGCAAAATCGCACTTTAAGCTATGTTTTGCATATAAATATAAAAGTCCATTTTTGCATAGCAAGAAGTGCTCAAACCAAAAAGTTGAAGAGGACAAACCACCCTTAAAAGTCTATTTTACATAAGAAAACACCCTGCCAAATTCGAAATAATCTATATTTCACTTTTCATTGGACCTACGGCATACCCTAATAAGTATACATGACATTGAATAGTTGAAAAGATCATTGACAAAGCTAAAAATATTATTTACTTCTGTATTGTAATTAAATATTTCGATTGGTAACACGCAATGGGTTTTTTCAACAATCTTAATCATATCGTTAACAATTCTCCATACATTTTCAATCATGTAAACAGTGTTGAAATCATAGCATTTGTTCCATTAATTGCACAAAAGTTCCTAAGTCAGGCAGATTGAAAAGAAAATCATTGCAGTTCTTCTAAATATACCGCAATCACATTTTATATGCTAATTAAATCATTATCTTGAAATAGATTACAGGAACATGACAGCAGCGACACACACACACACCATTATCATCATCATCTCTCCCTATCCTTCCCTCCTTCCTTCCTCATCCCTTGCGGTCGTAAAGAGAAAAATAAGAGAGGTAACAAAGCGATCGATCACCTGACTTACGACTTGGCAGCTTCGATACCACACCGTCCTTACCTATTGTTTATCAAGCCTTCGTGACTGCTGGCGAAAACTTGGAAGGGAATTACAACAGTACAGGTGAAAGTAAAAGAGAAAGGCGAGGAGGATCAGGTCGGAAGGAGTCAAGAGGCCGATGGAAATAATAGATACAAAGAAAGGTTAGAGGTAATGAAAGAGTTAAGAAATGTAGAATATGAGGTATTGGGTGTAGGGAGAGAGAAGAAGAAGAGGAGGAGGAGGAGGAGGAGGAGGAGGAGGAGGAGGAGGAGGAGGAGGAGGAGGAGGAGGAGGAGGAGGAGGAGACGGAGGGGAAGGAGGATGTAATGAATGGTTGAGTAATGATTTGATAATAATGTTGAAAGGAGAAAAAGAAAAAGAAAAAGAAAAAGAAAAAGAAAAAAGAAGAAGAAGAAACAGGCGGCGGAATCAGAACAGGGTTGGATAAGAAGGATTAGATGTAAAGGCCACGCAATGCTAGAAAAAGAAAAAGAAGAAGAAGAAGTAAGCGAGAGGAAGAAAAAGATGGTTTGTCTCATTAAGCAAGGTGGACAGATCGAGAGAAGGAAAACAGAAAACCAGGAAAACAAAATAAGAAACTCCCTCTTCCCTTCCGTCTCAAATCCGCGTCCCAGACAACTGTAATTCACTCCTCTGCCCTTGTGTAGCCCTGGCCTATTTCTTGTGTGTGTGTGTGTGTGTGTGTGTGTGTGTGTGTGTGTGTGTGTGTGTGTGTATTCATCTAGTTGTATTCATCTAGTTGTATTTTACAGGGCCTGAGCAACGCTCGTATGGCCCCGTCTCCATATCAACATTTATTTTATCATTCTTCCTTAGTGCTTAGTGTTGGCCGAAGCCACCACCCCGGGAGGCGGGTCACAAACCCCCGGCTAACACCCGGTACCCATTCACTGCTGGGTGGACTGGGGCTCGGGTTTTAAGAAGACCGCCCGTCTGTCTTCGCTTCGCCCGGGGATCGAACCCGGGACTTCTCGGTTGTGAGCCGAGCGTGCTATCCCTTACACTACGGAGTTCCCGTGTGTGTGTGTGTGTGTGTGTGTATGTGTGTGTGTGAGTTTAGTAAGTGGAAAGAAGCTATACAGGATAGCAGGCTCTCTCTCCTCTCTCTCTCTCTCTCTCTCACACACACACACACACACACAACAAACACACACACAAACACACCTTCAAAACAGCAGATTCACAGCACCTCTCCAGGATACCACAGCTCCTCCGGGAACAGCAGCACACAACAGCCTCCAATGAGCTCCTCTCTGCACTGGTTAGGACGGCCAGGCCAACTACATCGTCAGGGTAACATGAATCATTACTCCCTCGCTCAGCTTCAGTCTCCCTCCTCCTTCTCCATGTCTATTAATATTGCATTGAAATATTTACCTTTATGTACATTCTTATCAACCAAGACTCATCATTTACTCAGCTATTACATCTATTGAGTAATTATATGGGTGCATTGGATGAATAGGTAATGTTTATGATACTCATCTGGCAACGTCTATTGGTTAGTGACTTTTGCCACCTTATCAATGTGTTCGAAAATGGATTCTGAAGCATTTCCAGCGGATCTATGTATTCTCATTCACGTGTTTCATATTTGCTTTATTCATATAACTGTGCATGATAAACCATTAAACAAACTCACCATTACAACATGTACCGCTAGTGTGTATATTATTATCCTTGCGTGAAATACAGAGGGTTGGTTGATACGTAATTGGTTCCGAGAGATGCTTCGAGACGTATTCTAAACTGTGTCTGAACTTTGGTCCTTTGCCTCGCCTCACTCCTCGCCCTCTCGCCGCCCGCCACCCACCGCCTCAAGTGCAGGGGCATAGAGTATACTTTTGTAAGTGTTATAATACGATATATTACGATGGCGTCTCATCTTATTATCAAGTGCGTACGATAGAGTAAGTATGCATGTATAGTTTAATCATATTTATGTGTGTATGATGTGTGTGTGTGTGTGTGTGTGTGTGTCCAGCTTTTTGTAATACAGATTATGACTCATTCTGGTGACATCAATGTCGAAGGTGCATTGTGTGGGAATAGGAGGAGGGAGGAGGGAAGAGAGAGGAGAGAGGAGAGGTATGGGGAGGGAAGGAGAAGAGGACAGAAGGTGTACGAGGGAGGTTAGAGAGGAGGAAGGGACAAACGAGGTGGGGAGGAAGGAAAGGAAGGAGGAAGAAGGAATACGAGAAGAGAAGAGAGGAAAGGAGGAGACTAGACAGGAGATTAACTCTTAAGAGGAAGGGGTGGGTGAAGAGAGAGACAGAAAGAGAGCGAGAGAGAGTTGAGAGAGGAGAGAGAGAGGAGAGAGAGAGAGGAGAGAGAGAGAGAGAGAGAGGAGAGAGAGAGAGAGAGAGAGAGAGAGAGAGAGGAAACAAAATCAATACGTATAAATCTCTTGGAAGAAAGTGACGTAGCTTTTCGGGGAAGCGAGAAAAGACAGCATATGGAAGGAAGGAAAAAGAGGAAACGAGTAAATAGAGGAATGACAGGTAAAACTTTGGAAGAAGTCCTTCACCCCTATCTTTTTCTTCTTTCCCTCTTATATGCCAAAACTGGGGGAAAACTGGCGGTGAGGAAGGAAGTTAGTTTGGGTGGTGGAGAGGCAAACTAGAGAGTGGATTGTTATGGCTCCCCAACAATCTCAAAGGTACATATGTGAAACAAGGTACCTTGATAACTTAACCAAGTCATACCTAACCTAACCTTAACACAAAGTACCTAACCTAACGACCTTAACAGAAAGTATACTGTTTGATGTGTCTACATGGTGGAAGAACACCACAGGGTTGATGGTTTATTGGAATGGACAGTGATGTGTAGGACAAGTTGTGAGTTCAAGTGCCATTGTCTCTACAAGAGACGTCCTTTAAAGAGGCCAAGATACTCACGACCTGACGTCTGCAACAATGCCTGGTCAGGTCAGTTTAAACGGATTAGCCAGCCAGGGTGGGTGACTACCAAGATAACCCTCTCCTTGCCTCACAAAATCAAAAAAATATATATTATAATATAAACTTATAAAAAAAACATAGAGGTGCCAAGTGCCGAGGTAATGGTAGGTGGGCAACTGTGCCAGTCTTCACGTTGCAGCGGTAGCTGCAAGTATTAGTATAGCGGTGCCGAGGGGCGCTGTTACAAGATCTTGAGGGAGACTTGCGAAACTAGGTGTCTTCGGGGGAAGGCGAAGTGTCCTAAGGAATCGGCTCCCAAGATAGCTTGTGTTGCTCTGCTGAGCCCGTACGTTGCAAGGCCTTGCAAGTAGCAGGAGGCTGCAGGACGCAGCATGGGGCCGCAGGAAGCAGCGTAGGAGCAGGGGCAAGGATTAGCACTTTGGCGGCAGGAGACTGGGCTGATGGTGCCCTTAGATGGCTTCGTCAGGCGTAGCGTGGCAGCATGCTGGGCCGTGGGCGTGGGCGGCTAGTGGCGCTGGTGACGGTGACGGCGGCGAGGGGCAGCACCAGGGGTGGCGGCAGGGGCGGCGGCAGGGCTGGGTGACAGGGCGTGGGACACTAGCCATAGGAGGGCGTGTGTGGGTGAGCTGAGATGGGTGGCGGCAGGGCTGGGCCGAGGTGAGCAGCGTGCCGTGGCGTCGTCAGGCATCGTGGACGGCAGGCGGCGGGATGCGGTGGCGGCAGGGCTGGGCCGAGGTGAGCGTGAGGCAGCAGGAGCGAGGAGTAGCCCGAGGCGCCAGGAGGCCGGGCTTGGAAGGCGGGATGCGGTGCCCGTGCGTTGCAGGGCCTTGCTGGAGGCAGCGGAAGGCAGCAGGACGCAGCGTGAGGCAGCAGGAGCGAGGAGTAGCCCGAGGCGCCAGGAGGCCGGGCTTGGAAGGCGGGATGCGGTGCCCGTGCGTTGCAGGGCCTTTCTGGAGGCAGCGGAAGGCAGCAGGACGCAGCGTGAGGCAGCAGGAGCGAGGAGTAGCCCGAGGCGCCAGGAGGCAGGGCTTGGAAGGCGGGTGGCGGTGAGCAGGCCGTGGTAGGCCGCGGGCGTGGGCGGCGGGATGCGGGGTGAGGGCAGCCCGTGGCGGCGTGGCAGCGCGGCAGGAGGTGGCTGCGGCGGGCGAGGGGCCTCGCTGGCGTGGTAGGCGTGATGGGGGGGGCGAGGGGCAGGCCCCCCCCCTGGGTGTGTCTTGTCACTCCGGGGTCACCAAATGTAGTGACCTAGTCGGTCTACATGGTTGATAAACAGACACCCAGGGTTGATGGTTTATTGGAGAGAGCAGTTGTGTGTGGTACAAGTCTCTGAGTTCAAGTGTCTTGTCTCTACAAGAGACGTCCTTTATAAAGAGCCAAGATACTCACGACCTGACGTCCTGCATACCAATGCGGCTCAGGTCGAGTTTAAAGGATTAGCCAGCCAGGTGTGGTGTGACTCACCACAATACCTAACCGAACCTAACCTAACCTTAACCACAAAGTATACCTAACCTAACCTTAACCACGAAGTATACCTAACCTAACCTTAACCACAAAGTATACCTAACCTAACCTAACCTAACCTTAACCACAAAGTATACCTAACCTAACCTAACCTTAACCACAAAGTATACCTAACATAACCTAACCTTAACCACAAAGTATACCTAACCTAACCTAACCTTAACCACAAAGTATACCTAACCTAACCTTACCTTAACCACAAAGTATACCTAACCTAACCTAACCTAACCTTAACCACAAAGTATACCTAACCTAACCTAACCTAACCTAACTGGACTTAGAATTTTTTGAGGCACCTCATATTTCATAGCGGCCGTGTGGGTTAACCAAGGCTGAGCGCACGCTGGAACCTTTACAGATGTGAAGTACAATAAGCATACAATACAGTGCGGTAGTTCATTTCAGTCAAAGCCGGAAGGATGAGTTCCAAAGTATTTCCGAATGACATAATAGAAGGAAAATCAAGGAATTCATGACTATAAAGAATAAGATAAAAGGAGAGATGGTAAAGAAATAAAAACCTGAAAAAAGCCACACTATAGTTCTACTGGGTGTGGAAAATAGACCTGGTGGCGATGGTGGTGGTGGTGATGAAAGTGACATTAGTGGTGACATAATTATGGTAATTACGCTAATGACACTAACATCTCGAACCACATATAGGGACAACGAATAGATAAACCAATAAGAAGATAGATTAGTTGACATTAGATGGACGGGTTAGCTGGTGGGTGGGCGGGCGGGTACGGACGGGCGGGCGGGTACGGACGGGCGGGCGGGTACGGACGGGTGGACAGGTACCAACGGGCGGGTGGGTACGGATGGGCGGGCGGGTACGGACGGGCGGGCGGGTACGGACGGGCGGGCGGGTACGGACGGGCGGGCGGGTACGGACGGGCGGGCGGGTACGGACGGCGGGGGTACGGACGGGGGGGCGGGTACGACCGGGCGGTACTGACGGCGGTACGTGGCGGGTAGACGGTGGCGGGGGGTACGGCGGTCTGCTTTCCCTCGGGAACAGCAGTCACCACAGCAGCACACAGCAGCCTCCAATGAGCTCCTCCCTGCAGTGGTTAGGACGGCCTGGCCACTCACAGCGTCAGGGGTTACTAACATGAATCATTACCCCGTCGTTCATCTTCAGTCCCTCTCTTCTGTGTCTTATTATCTTGAAATATCTATCTTTTTACCCGTTCTTATCAACCAAGACTCATCATTTACTCAGCTATTACATCTATTGAGTAATTATATGGGTGCATTGGATGAATAGGTAATGTTTATGATACTCATCTGGCAACGTCTATTGGTTAACGATCTTTGTCATCTTACCACTGTGTTCGAAGAGGGATTCTGAAACACTTTAAGCAAATCTATATATTATAGTTCACGACTTCCATGTGTTTTTAATTTTCTTCATTCTTAGAACTATATATGAGAAAAAGCGTTAAGCGAAAACACCATTACATCACGTACCGCTAATATCTGTCATTTTCCTTGCGTGAAATACAGAGGGTTGGTTGATATGTAATTGGTTCCGAGAGATGCTTCGAGACGTATTCTAAACTGTGGCTGAACTTTGGTCCTTTGCCTCGCCTCACTCCTCGCCATCCTGCCGCTCGCCACCCACCGCCTCTAGTGTGGGTGCATAGAGTATACTTTTGTAAGTGTTATAATACGATCTATTACGATGGCGTTTCATCTTATTATCAAGTGCGTACATTTAGTAAGTATGCATGTATAGTTTAATTATATTTCTGTGTGTGTGTGTGTGTGTGTGTGTGTGTGTGTGTGTGTGTGTGTAATAATAAGCTTTTTGTAATACAGATTATGACTCATTCTGGTGACGTCAATGTCGAAGGTGCATTGTGGGGTAAGAGAAAGAGGAGGAGGAGGAGAGAAGAGAGAGGAGAGAGGAGAGGTATGGGGAGGGAAGGAGAAAAGGACAGAAGGTGTACGATAGAGGTTAGAGAGGAGGAAGGGACAAACGAGGTGGGGAGGAAGGAAAGGAAGGAGGAAGAAGGAATACGAGAAGAGAAGAGAGGAGAGAAGAGAGGAAAGGAGGAGACTAGACAGGAGATTAACTCTTTAATTAAGAGGAGGAGGTGGGTGAAGAGAGAGAGAGAGAGAGAGAGAGAGAGAGAGAGAGAGAGAGAGAGAGAGAGAGAGAGAGAGAGAGAGAGAGAGAGAGAGAGAGAGAGAGAGAGAGAGAGAGAGAGAGAGAGAGAGAGGAAACAAAATCAATACGTATAAATCTCTCGGGAGAAAGTGACGTAGCTTTTCGGGGAAGCGAGAAAAGACAGCATATGGAAGGAAGGAAAAAGAGGAAACGAGTAAATAGAGGAATGACATAATAAGAAAAATCAAGGAATTAATGACTCTAAAGAATAAGATAAAAGGAGAGATAATAAAGAAATAAAACCTGAAAAGCCACACTATAGTTCTACTGGATGTGGAAAATAGACCTGGTGGCGATGGTGGTGGTGGTGATGAAAGTGACATTAGTGATGACATAATAATAGTAATTACGCTAATGACACTATCATCTCGAACCACGTATAGAGAAACAACGAATAGATAAATCAATAAAAAGATAGATTAGCTGGCATTGAATGGACGGACGAGCTGGTGGGCGGGCGGGCGGGTACGGGTGGGCGGGCGATTTTGTTGTTCTCCTTCGGGAACAGCAGTCACCTCAGCAGTACACAGCAGCCTCCATTGAGCTCCTCCCTACAGGACCCTGGCTAATCACATCGCCAGGGTAACTTTTTTTTTTTTTTTTTATTTTTTACATATCTATGCCTATAGCGCCTATAGGCAGTGACCTATAGGGCTCGGATGGTAGGCCCTGGAGGCTCACTTGAGGGCTGTGATGGTTGGCCCTCGCAGTGGTGGCGCAGGCGAGAATTTTTAGTGACGCCTGTAATTAGAGGCTCAGGCCACCTCCCTGTGTCCTCCGATGCACTCGCAATCGAAGGGTAGAGTTAATGGACGGGGCATGTGGGTGTTCTTAGGCCACTCGACGGTGCAGAAAGATTTTAAGTGGATTTATGGGTCTCACTCGGGATCGAACTCGGGTCTTCGAGAACGCCACACGGTGACGCTAACCACTCTGCTACCGCCTCCCCATGACCTCCAGCATGAAGCATGTTGGTATATACCGTTGTTCAGCTTCAGTCTTCCTCTTCTGTGCTTATCTTGAAATATCTATCTTTATACCCATTCTTATTAGTCAAGACTCATCATTTACTCCTCGCATACATCTATTCAGTTTTGTAAGATGGGTGTATTGGATGACTATAGGTAATGTTTATGATACGCATCTGGCAACGTCTATAGGCGACTTTTGGCACCTTATCACTGTGTTCGAAGATTTATTCTGAAGCACTTTTAGCAAATTATATATTATAGTTCACGAATTCACGTGTTTTAAATTTTCTTCATTCTTAGAATTATATATGAGAAAAAGCGTTGACCAAAAACACCATTACATCACGTACCGCTAATATCTGTCATTTTCCTTGCGTGAAATACAGAGGGTTGGTTGATATGTAATTGGTTCCGAGAGATGCTTCGAGACGTATTCTAAACTGTGGCTGAACTTTGGTCTTTTGCCTCGCCTCACTCCTCGCCATCCTGCCGCTCGCCACCCACCGCCTCTAGTGTGGGTGCATAGAGTATACTTTTGTAAGTGTTATAATACGATCTATTACGATGGCGTTTCAACTTACTATCAAGTGCGCACGATAGAGTAAGTATGCATGTAAAGTTTAATCATATTTATGTGTGTGTGTTGTGTGTGTGTGTGCAGCTTTTTGTAGTACAGATTATGACTCATTCTGGTGACGTCAATGTCGAAGGTGCATTGTGGGAGAAGAGGAGGAGGAGGATAGAGGAGGGAAGAGAGGTATGGAGAGGGAAAGGAGACTAGGACAGGAGGGATACGAGGGAGGTTAGGGAAGAGGAAGGGACAAACGAGGTGGGAAGAAAGAAAAGGAAGGAGAAACATGGAATATGAGAAGAGAAGGGAGGAGAGAAGAGAGGAAAGGAGGAGACTAGACAGGAGATTAACTCATAGAGGAGGGCTGTAGATAGAGAAAGAGAGAGAGAGAGAGAGAGAGAGAGAGAGAGAGAGAGAGAGAGAGAGAGAGAGAGAGAGAGAGAGAGAGAGGAAACAAAATCAATACGTATAAATCTCTTGGAAGAAAGTGGCGTAGCTTTTCGGGGAAGCGAGAAAAGACAGCATATGGAAGGAAGGAAAAAGAGGAAACGAGTAAATAGAGGAATGACATAATAGAAGGAAAATCAAGGAATTAATGACTCTAAAGAATAAGATCAAAGGAGAGATGATTAAGCAATAACAACCTAAAAATGCAACTCAATAATTTTCCTAGATGTGAAAAAATATATACTGGTGGTGGTGGTGGTGATGAAAACAACATTAGTAATGACATTATTATGGTAATTACGCTAATGACACTAACATCTCGAACCACGTATAGGGACAACGAATAGATAAACCAATAAATATATAGGTTGGTTGACATTAGATGGACGGGTGAGCTGGTGGGTGAGTGGGTACGGACGGGCGGGCGGGCGGGCGGGTACCGGTGGGCGGGCGGGTACGGATGGGCGGGCGGGCGGGTACCGGTGGGCGGGCGGGTACGAGTGGGCGGGTGGTGTTGTTTTTTACGTAATGTAGGTGAGGGAGTGAGCGCAAACCTGTAGTCTGGAGAAGGCGCCGCGGGGGGAGGTGGGCTGAGGGTGTCACCTTTACCTGAGACGCCAGCTGTTTGACTAACCTGCTCATTTACCTCTTTCTTGTTTTACTAACCTTTACTCACCTTTACCTACCTACTTACCTAATTATTTAACTACCTACTCACCTACTTACTTATCTACCTACTTACTACATTACTTACTCTCCTATACTTTACACTACTTACCTTACTTTTATTGCTATGCTTAACTACTTACATTACACTCTTATTACCTACTTACTAGTTACCTACCCTTATTACCTATACCTGATTACTTACCTACTCACTAACCTATACTTATTTACTTGTGGGGCTACTAATTTATTGACCTATCTTCCTATATATCTAGCAATATATGTTTACTTATTGATTTACCTACGTATATCCTCTTCATACCCAACCTTCTAACATTATATAATTCTCTGGCTATTTGCTTACCTAACTTCCTATAACCTAAATATGTTTTTTTAACGATTTGCCTATTTTCTGTATTACCTAACTATTGTTCTATATACCTATTCCCTACATATCTGCTTACCTATTTACCTTTACCTCCTGCATACGCTTTTGACTTCCTATTTCACACGTTTAATTTTCTACATCTGTTCATCTTCCCTTGTTCCTTCCATCCTTCTTTCCTTCCTTCCTTCCTTCCTTCCTTCCTTCCTTCCTTCCTTCCTTCCTTCCTTCCTTCCTTCCTTCCTTCCTTCCATTTATACTAACCTACATATTTTATTTATCCCATTCGCTTTATTATATATCTTCCATCTTTACGCCTTCCATCTTCCCTTACTTCTTACTTTCATTAATCGTTATTTCTCACTTCCTTCCTTACTTTATATCTACCGTCATTCATCCATTATGTCTATCGCTCCTTTATTTCCTCGTTTTCTTCCTCGTGGCCTTCCTCGCGTTCTTACTTCTATTATTCTCTCCGTCCGTCCTTCATTCTCTAGTTTCCCACGTTTTGTTATTTTCTGTGTCATGCTGTCATACTTCCTTCCTCCTTTCCTTCCTTCTTTTCTTCCTTCCGTCCTGCATCGTCCATTCGTGCTGCCACACCCTCCTCTTCCTAAGTTAACTTTAATACCCTTTCATCCTGTTTCCATTACTATATAATCCCCTCTTCCTCCTCCTCTTCTTCTTCCTTCTCCTCTTCTTTCTTTTCACCGTTCTACTCCCCTTTCTCCTCGCTCTCCTCTTTCTTCTACAATTATTACTACCATTACAACAACAACAACAGCAACAACAACAACTACTACTACTACTACTACTACTTTTACTTCCTTTCCAATGATAATGATAATGATAATGATAATAATAATGATACATAATAATGATAGTAATAACTATCATTAGTCAAGAGTAAGTCACAGATCCCATGAAAATAAGTATGAAATTCATCAATAAACATTTTATTCCGCTTCAACAAACAAGCAGACAGACAGACAGACAGACAGACAGACAGACAGACAGACAGACAGACAGACAGACAGACAGACAGACAGACAGATGGACAGACAGCTTTTTCATTACACTAGCCACAAGCATTACCGCAGTTACTAAACGTCAGTGCTTAGAGATATGATATAAATACATGACACAACCACCACAATCACAACCACTATTACCACCACCACAACACTTGCTACCCACCACAAAATGCCCACCTGAGCAACCGCAAAAGAGAGAGAGAGAGAGAGAGAGAGAGAGAGAGAGAGAGAGAGAGAGAGAGAGAGAGAGAGAGAGAGAGAGAGAGAGAGAGAGAGAGAGAGAGAGAGAGAGAGAGAGAGAGAGAGAGAGAGAGACGAGTGTATGTCTGGTATCCTCATTTTACCTTTCCTAGAGACCTATATGAGTAGGACAAATATTTATGTGAAGAAAGGGAGACTGCGAGGAAGATGGAGGCGTGTGTGGGGGAAGCCTAAATACATAGATAGGAAAAGAGAGCATAGGGAAGCGAAGGAGTAAAGACTGCTACAAGGAGAAATAAGAAGAAGAGAAGGAAAGCAGGAGGAGAGACAGGTATAAGGGAAGGAAAGACCGCCTGTTGAGCCCCAGAACCCTCTAGTTATGCCTTATAGGGAATTGGAACCTTTATTAACCTGTCTCGTTGGGGGTTCCGAAGACTCGTCTCAGACACGCCCTCGGGAGTGTGTCTGGCGCCCTTCCGTTAAAGGTTTGGGTATGATGGGATGGAGATGGGTAGAGAGGGAGGAAGGGAGTGAAGGAGGGATAGAGGAAAGGAAAGGGAGAGAAACTTCCAGATTTTCTCCCTACGCCTGTTTTTTTTTTTTTTTGTGTGCGTGTGTGCGTGTGTGCGTGTGCGCGTGTGCGCGTGCGCGCACACAAACAGCTTTGTAGTTCGATAATTAATATATTAATATTTTCATTTTCTTTTCTATATATCCCGAGTATATGATGATTTCGAATCTTTTTAATTTCTTCTCTATAATATTGTTTGAATTATCACTTTTCTTGCTAATCAAAGGTTTCATATTCCATAGTTTATCATATGTTTGGAGAATTACTTGTTTTTTTCATTTTAATTGTTTAAGTTTTTGTCGTTTTAGCAATATTGTATCGAAAGAGAGAGAGATTGATTGATTGATTGATTGATTGATTGATTGATTGATATATTTATTGGCCTTTTCTCAGATATCACAATTATCATACATAGATATAATGATCACAAGCCCTGGTCCATCGAGCCGAAGGTCTTTTATGGACTTGATGCTTAAACATGTATGTGTGGGCAGGCGTAGCTTCTCGTAAGGCCTAATATCTTAACACTATCAAACAATGGAAAACCCCCCAAATATATGTACTACATATATACGTACATATACAGTTTTGTATGATTATCATTTATCATTACATAACAAAACAAAACAAAAATAATAATAATTATAGCATTAAAAATGAAAATAATAATAATATTATTATTATTAAAATATTAATAATAATAATAATAGTAAAACTAATAATAATAATTAATCATCAATGATGATAGTAACAATGTAAATAATAATGATAAAAGTAATAATATTAATAATAATAATAACTATTAACAATGATAAAAATTATAATAGAATAACAATAAGAGAGAGAGAGAGAGAGAGAAGAGAGAGAGAGAGAGAGAGAGAGAGAGAGAGAGAGAGGAGAGAGAGAGAGAGAGAGAGAGAGAGAGAGAGAGAGAGATCTGAAGCACATATAAAACTAGAAGAGCAAGGAATGAGGAAGGAGGAATGAGACCGGAAGGAAGGCAGGAAGATAGGAAGGAAGGTGGGAAAGGAGGAAGGGTGACGTGAGTGGGTCAAGAATGTCGTGGTTTACAGCTCAGAGACTCTTCAATGAGGCTTCCGTGAGTGGAGAAACGAGAGTCAAACACAAGGCCTGGTTTTCCCCTTGGGAGCACAGCATTACACCTCAAACGATTCCTTCCTGTTGTCTACATGTTTATCATTTTAACGTTAATAACACTGTGGATATAGAAATGATAACAATAACGATAATGATGATAATGATGATATCGTTTCCCTCCCCCCCTGAAACGTAAAAAAGTTATTGTTATGTGTAAACTTGCTTTATTTACGTATATTTTGGTTTAGTGGCACCTGTTTCCAATCCCGTTATTTCTAGGATTGTCTGTAGAAGTAAACACACACACACACACACACACACACACACGCACACGCACACACGCACACGCACACACACACACGGTAATAATCAGTGTCCACCAACTGTTATAGTCTTCGTCGCATCATTTACAATTAATATAGGCAAGTTAGACCACTGTTTAATGGTTCAAGGAGCGTGGTGGATATAGGACTAATGTGAGACAGGGAAGGAATGACGGCGGACGGAAAGAGGGAAGTGAAGGAGGGTGGGAAGGAAAGTGAGAGGGATGTATGGATGGATATCGAGAGAGAGAGAGAGAGAGAGAGAGAGAGAGAGAGAGAGAGAGAGAGAGAGAGAGAGAGTTAATCACTCACGTTATCCATCCTTGTCTAATTGTCTTTGAATCCCGAGACCAAGACCTTCAAGCAGGGGACGAGGCCGCTGGAATGTTGGTGAAACCCTGGTGGTGGGAGATTCCTGCGGGAGAGAGAGAGAGAGAGAGAGAGAGAGAGAGAGAGAGAGAGAGAGAGAGAGAGAGAGAGAGAGAGAGAGAGAGAGAGAGAGAGAGAGAGAGAGAGAGAGAGAGAAAGAGAGAAAAGAAGTAGTAGGGAGGAGAGTAATGAGTGCAAGAATACATGCAAGTTTGAAGATCAGTGAGAAGAAATGAAAGGGAAATGAAAGGGAATGAAGGAAAGGAGGAGGAGGATTAAGGGTAAAGGAAATGGGTTAAGTCTTCCTCTTCTTCAGGTTATTAAGATGACAGATAAGAGGAGGGCGTGGCGTATCACCCTCGAGCGGAAGTTCTTCAGGAAGGGAGAGAGAGAAGGAAGGAAGGAAGAAAAGGGAGGAAATATGTGGTTTTGATTGTGACGTTTGAGGTCGCGTGTTCTGCAGAGCTATTTAGTTTAGTGTTCGTGCGTGTGCATGTGTGTATGTGTATGTGCGTGTGTGTGTGTGTGTGTGTGTGTGTGTGTGTGTGTGTGTGTGTGTGTGTGTGTGTGTGTGTGTGTGTGTGTGTGTGTGTGTGTGTGTGTGTGTGTGTGTGTGTGTGTGTGCGTGTGTATGTGTGTGTGTGTGTTCTATGATGAGAAAGTAAATTAAATTTATTTTCTTGCTGTGTTTTGTGGTCTTTTTTGTTTGTCTGTCCTTCATATGTGCTTGCCTAATATCTCTCTCTCTCTCTCTCCTCTCTCTCTTCTCTCTCTCTCTCTCTCTCTCTCTCTCTCTCTCTCTCTGTATCACGTGATCGCCGTAGCATCCTCGCTCTCACGTGCACGCCTCAAGGTCACGCGTGATGTGCCTTATTTGTCCATCACAGCCCGGATGCAGGCGAGCAGTGTTGGGTAAGGCAGGGACGCCTTACCCAACACTACTGCTGTACGGAGGGTAATGCTCTCACTCTACTCTCTCTCTCTCTCTCTCTCTCTCTCTCTCTCTCTCTCTCTCTCTCTCTCTCTCATATCCTCTATCCTTTCTTCCTTTTTTAAAGCCTAACTTCCATTTCTCCCCTTCATCCTTCCCCTCGCAACCACAACCACCACCTCCTCTTACTGCACTATCCTTTCACTAACACATATGCTTGTTTAGTGTAAGAAAGTGAAAAACAAGCAGCCCCTAGATTGATGATTGTAGTCTGCTTGTAGATTAGATAAGTGTAGTTCTGTAGTGACCTTGTCACCTACATGGTTGATAAATAGACACCCAGGGTTGATGGTTGGTTTATTGGAGACTGTGGACAGAGCTTGTGTGTGGTACAGTGGTTGAGCTCTAACTAACTTGTCTCTACAAGAGACGGGCTTTTAAAGGAGCCACGATACTCACGACCTGACTACCTGACGCCTAATCCCTCAATGGGCAGTCGGCTGAGGTCGAGTTTAAGAGGAGGGTCAGGTCGAGACTACTGGAGGATTAGCCAGGTGTGTGGTGTGACTCACCACAGTACTCTCCTTCCTCACAAAAAAAAAAAAAAATATTATACATATAAAACTTATAAAAAAACATAGAGGTGCCAAGTGCCGAGGTAATGTAGGTAGGGCAACTGTCCAGTCTTCACGTTGGAGCGGTAGCTGCAAGATTAGATAGGAGGTGCCGAGGGGAAGGGAATGCAGGTAGGGCGGCTGTCCAGTCTTCACGTTGCAGCGGTAGCTGCAAGATTAGATAGGAGGTGCCGAGGATCGCTGCTGCTGTGATTGCTGTCACAAGATCTGGAGGGAGGCTTGCGATGCAAGGTGTCTTCGTGGGAAAGCGAAGTGTCCAAGGCAATCGGCTCCCAAGATAGCTTGTGTTGCCATGCAGTGCCCGTGCGTTGCAGGGCCTTGCTGGAGGCAGCGGAAGGCTGCAGGACGCAGCGTGAGGCAGCAGGAAGCAGCGTCAGGGAGCAGGAGTCAGCGGAGGACGAGGAGTAGCACGTGGCGGCAGGAGGCAAGGGCGGGCGGCGGGATGCGGTGCCCGTGCGTTGCAGGGCCTTGCTGGAGGCAGCGGAAGGCAGCAGGACGCAGCGTGAGGCAGCAGGAGTGAGGAGTAGCACTTTGGCGGCAGGAGACTGGGCTGATGGTGCCCTTAGATGGCTTCGTCAGGCGTAGCGTGGCAGCATGTTGGACCGTGGGCGTGGGCGGCTAGTGGCGCTGGTGACGGTGACGGCGGCGAGGGGCAGCACCAGGGGTGGCGGCAGGGGCGCGGCAGGGCTGGGTGGCAGGGCGTGGGACACAAGCCGTAGGAGGGCGTGTGTGGGTGCTCTGAGATGGGTGGCGGCAGGGCTGGGCCGAGGTGAGCAGCGTGCCGTGGCGTCGTCAGGCATCGTGGACGGCAGGCGGCGGGATGCGGTACCCGTGCGTTGCAGGGCCTTGCTGGAGGCAGCGGAAGGCAGCAGGACGCAGCGTGAGGCAGCAGGAGCGAGGAGTAGCCCGAGGCGCCAGGAGGCAGGGCTTGGAAGGCGGGGGGTGTGGTGAGCCCAGGCAGCGCGGCAGGAGGTGGCTGTGGGTAGCGCGACATGAGGCAGGAGGTGCAGCCGCTGCGTTGGTGAGCCGTGGTAGGGTGGCGGCGGCGGCAGGCCTAGAGCGTGGTGGCGTGGCGACGTGACAGGCGGCGTGGTGACGTGATGGGGGGGCGAGGGGCAGGCCCCCCCCCTGGGTGTGTCTTGTCACTCCGTAGGTCACCAACTGTAGTGACCTTGTCACCTACATGGTTGATAAATAGACACCCAGGGTTGATGGTTGGTTTATTGGAGACTGTGGACAGAGCTTGTGGGTGGTACAGTGGTTGAGCTCTAACTTAACTTGTCTCTTACAAGAGACGGGCTTTTAAAGGAGCCACGATACTCACGACCTGACTACCTGACGCCTAATCCCTCAATGGGCAGTCGGCTGAGGTCGAGTTTAAGAAGGAGGGTCAGGTCGAGACTACTGGAGGATTAGCCAGGTGTGGTGTGACTCACCACAGTTCCTTCAAGCAAACCCGTTAAACATAAAAAAAAAAATGCTGCTGCCTGCTCTTGCTTTGTATTCCTTTGTGGTTGCATTTCTTTTACTCTTACTCTTCCCTCAACCTTTTTATTTTCTATCCAACTTCTCAGTCTCCTCCTCCTCCTCCTCCTCCTCCTTCTAGTTTCGAGGACCCTTCTACTTTCCTATCCTTTCTCTCTTATTATCTAGCTAGTGGAGTGTAGTTAAATCAAACACCCATGTAAGGACTTAATGGTCTGTTGTTGTTTGTGTTTCTTTTGTATTCCTTTGTATTCCTTTTTATTTTCTATCCCCTCTCCACCTCTTCCTCCTTCTCCTCTTCCTCCTCCTCCTCCACCTCCACCCGTCGTCTCTGCTACGCCACCTTCATTGCAAGCACATGAAGGGGCTTTCCATTGGCCAGTGCAGGGGAGAGGGCGTCTGTGATTGGTCAGAGCAGAAGGTGTATGCTTGCTCCACCCCCCTGGCAGGATAAGAGAGAGAGAGAGAGAGAGAGAGACGAGAGAAGAGAGAGAGAGAGAGAGAGAGAGAGAGAGAGAGAGAGAGAGAGAGAGAGAGAGAGAGAGAGAGAGAGAGAGAGAGAGAAACATAGAGAGAGAGAGAGAGAAGAAGAAAAAGAGAGAGAGAGAGAGAGAGAGAGGAGAGAGAGAGAGAGAGAAGAGAGAGAGAGAGAGAGAGAGAGAGAGAGAGAGAGAGAGAGAGAGAGAGAGAGAGAGAGAGTGAGAGAGTGAAAGTGAAAGAATCATGAAAGCTATTCTCATATGGAAGTCTTGAGAATTATAAACACCTTATTCACCGCCACTACCACCACCACCACCACCACAACCACCACTACCACTACCACTCCCCCACCCCCACCACCACCACCACCAAACCACTACCACCACCCCCACCACCACCCCCAAACCACCACTACACCACCACCACCAACACCAACACCACCACCACCACCACCCCCACCACCACCACCACCACCACCACCACCACCACTACCACCACCCCACCACCACCACCACCACCCCACCACCCCCCACCACCACCACCACCCCCCCCACCACCACACCACCACCACCACCACCCCCACCACCACCACTATTTACACTTGACTACTATAACTTCAGAACGCCGTCTCTCCCTCCACCCCCACCACCACCACCCCCACTACCACCACCACCAACACCCCCACCACCTCCCCCACCACCTCCCACCACCACCACCACCACCACCACCAACGTCGCCTCAAGTCACCTCCAACGCCTTATTGAGTGTCAAGAGCAGAAAAATGAGATTAAGGTATTGCGTTCATATGACAGGTACACACACACACACACACAGAGAGAGAGAGAGAGAGAGAGAGAGAGAGAGAGAGAGAGAGAGAGAGAGAGAGAGAGAGAGAGAGAGAGAGAGAGAGAGAGAGAGAGAGAGAGAGAAGAGAGAGAGAGAGAGGAGAGAGGAGAGGAGAGAGAGAGGGAGAGGAGAGAGAGAGAGAGAGATTTGGCCATGTAGTTTGTACATCTGAACATATTATACATAGTGATAAAGCCAAGTTCAATAAGCCAAAACTATTGTAGGACCTGAAAGCTATAATACATAATTATATACATAGCAAGGGACTGGTCAGAGAGAGAGAGAGAGAGAGAGAGGGGGGGGAAAGAGGGGGGAGGTTTAAAGGGAAAAAATGTTGGCGAATCTTCTGTGGGTTTTGACTCAGTAGGCGAAGTAGTAGGTAGGTAGGCGAAGCAAAAAAATTGTGGAAAGAGGGCGGGAAGGGGGAGCCAAGAGAGAGATGGAGATTGAAGAGAAATAACCTCTTGCTTATATAGAACTGATGAACCCTCCCTTTGCTCCTGTGTTCAGAGAAATAAGTTAGAAAGCATAGAAGTGAATATAAGCCTTTAGGTTTGACACGTCTCACCACCATCACCACCACCACTATACTCGTGGACATTATGTATTTTTACTTATACATTCCTACCTGGCGCCGTGGTGGTGGACAGGCGGCCAAGCAATTAGTCAACAGGTGAATCGCAATTGTCTGTCGCCCTGTTCCCTCCCATCCTCCCTATGCTCCTTCCTCCCTTTCTTTTCGTTTATATTCTCTCTTTTCTTTGTCATTGCCCATCACCCCCTTTTCCCCCATGCTTTTTTCCCCCTTTTCCCCGTATGCCCAAGGAAGACAGTGACTCGCCTGCTTGCTTCACCCTGAGTCTTTTTATCTGTGTGTTGGTTGGGGGGGTGTGCGTTTCTTCTGGCGGTGGTGTCCCGGGGGGTGTGCGGGGGTGGTGGTGGTGTGTGTGTGGGGTTGTGGGGGTGTGTGCGTGTGGGTGGCTGTGCGTGGCGTGTGCGTGTGCGTGTGCGGTGCGTGTGCGTGTCGTGTGCGTGGGTGTGGTGTGCGTGTGGTGTGCGGTGCGTGTCGTGTGCGTGTGGCGTGCGCGGCGCGGGTGTGTGCGCGGTGTGTGTGGCGCGTTGCGGTGGGGTGTGGTGTGAGCGGGTTGATTCTAGTTTTTTCCCCTTTGATCTCCCCTTTTTTTCCTTTTTTTCTTCTTTTTCTCCTCCTTCCTTCCTTTACTACATACCTACTTGGTTACCATTTATTACCTTTTAAAGATAAATTTTTGCGCGTTTTTTTATTTCCCTTAATTTCTTTTTTTTTCACCCTTAAATCATCCAAATTTCCTCCAAATTTTTTATATTCTCGATTTTTTTACCTGCTATTTGAATATAGCTTAAATCGGATTTCTTCACACCACAATCACCACCACCACCACTACCACCCTTCCCCCCCACACCTCTTCCCTCACACTTTTCCCCCACTTCCCCCCCCCCCTCCCCCCCCCCCCCCCCCCCCCCTCACCTGCCGCCGCCCACCGACTCACCTTTATCCCCGATTCAGACCCCAGACATGACGGTTGAGGATGGCCCGACCTGACCTAGATTTTTAGGGCGTGTCTCTCTGTGTGTGTGTGGGGGTGGGGGGATTTTTTTTCTTCGTACAATATATATATAATATATATATAAAATTTAAAATATAATAATATATATATAAATATAATATATAAAATATACGGATTATAAATATAAATAATATAAGGTAATAACGTAAATTATATAAAATATATATATATATATAATGTAATAAATATATAGTAATATATATATATACGTATATATATATATAAATATTATATCTATATATTTAAAAATTTTTTTTAATATTTTATTATATAAAATACATTGCTCTCTTGCCGTCAGAATTTTATTTAATTAAACAATAACACAAAAAGCAACACCACACCAAAACCCCACACACACACACACAAACAACACACACACCCACCACACCACACACCGCGCGAGGTAGGTTGAAAAGTTTTTCCTCACTCGTGGGTAGGGGGTTCGAATCCTCGGCTCCGGGGATTTTTTTACTTGACAAATTCGGGCGGTTTCTTCCCCTTTAGAAGGGGAGGGAGGTGTGTGGTTGTGAGGTCCCCAGCATTGCCAAAGATCGGTAATAATGAGTCCCAAACTCGCATGAAGGGTGAAACTGGGGATCGCGAGCCAGCTCGCGTGGACAAAGACATGGGTGAATGAATGACACACACAAAACGCACACACACACACCGCGCGATGGTCAGGTTCATAGCGTGCTGGTCTCCCATTCTGTAGGTAGGCGGTTCGAATCCTCGCTGCTCCCGGGGATTTTTCACTGACAAATTCGGGCGGTTACTGTCCCCCTTGAGCAAGGGGATGAGGGTGTGTGGTGTGTGAGGTCCCAGCATTGCCCAAAACAAAGATCGGTCATAATGAGCTCCAAGCTCGCACTGAGAGGGTGAAACTGGCGATCGCAAGTCCGCCTCGCGTGGACAAGACCATGGGTGAATGACACACACACGCACGCA
>JACEEZ010012590.1:12500-15000 GCA_016584305.1 Chionoecetes opilio | reverse complement strand
GTGATGGTGGTAGGTGGTGGTGGTGGTAGGTGGTGGTGGTAGGTGATGGTGGTAGGTGGTGGGGGTGGTAGGTGGTGGTGGTAGGTGATGGTGGTGGTGGTGGTGGTAGGTGGTGGTGGTAGGTGGTGGGGGTGGTAGGTGGTGAGGGTGGTAGGTGGTGGTGGGTAGGTGGTTTGGTGGTGGTAGGTGGTGGTGGGTGGTGGGGAGGTGGTGGTGGTGGTGAATTTAGGTCGTTGGTTCCGCCTTACCTTAGCTAAACGCGTGTGTCTTGTTTATAATGCAGATTAAGGTTATGTAAGAAACAGGTGGGTGGCTGAGCAAGCTCCTTCCCTTACGAGTCAAGACACCTTTGCTTTCAATTGCATTTTGTTCCTTATTACCTCCGCCAACGAAGTTGGAGTGGTTATATTTTCACCCCGATCTGTCTGTCTGTCTGTCTGTCTGTCTGTCTGTTTGTTAGTGTACAGGATTTCTCGAAAAGTTACGAATAATTGACACACAAAACTTAGCATAACAAGTCTATTGGTATATCACGGAAAGAACTATATACTTTTGGATGAAATCTATTGACAACTTTTTACTTTTTTTTTTACTTTTTTTTTAAACTTTTTTTATGAAATGAATCACAAACTGTTGCCAGTTATTTTTAAATAACTAAAAGCAAAGATGGTTACAAATGATGAGAATATTTGGGCGGATGGTATGCGCTCTTCTGAGTCGCCCCCCCCCCCTAGTTTGCTATTGTTTTAATTATTATTATTATTATTATTATTATTATTATTATTATTCATTATTATCAGAATTATTCTATTGGTATTATTATTATTATTGTTATTATCATTATCTTTTTATTATTATTATCATCATTATTTTTGTAATCATTGTCAGTCCATCAAATTTTCTGTAGCTTTTCCTCTTCTTTTTTATCATTATCTCCTCCACGTTCCTTTATCTGCTATTTTCTTCTCTTCTTATTCTTTGCTTTCGTATCTTTTTTCTAATATTTGCTCTTCTTTACTACTGTTATTCTCTTCACTCTTCTTTTCTCTCCTTTTTTCTCTACTCCTCTCATCTCAATTTATATCATAATCCTTTATCTATTATTTTTTTTCTCTCCATTAAGATTAGATTGAGATAATTACTTGCCTAGGCAGCTGCTTACGGGAAAATTGAAGAGAAGAGAGAGAGAGAGAGAGAGAGGAAGAGATGAGAGGGAGAGAGAGAGCGAGATGAGATGAAGAGAGAGAGAAGGATGAGAGGAGACGAGAGGAGGAGAGAGAGAAGAAGAACGAGAGATTAGAGAGGAGTGAGAGAGAGAGAGAGAGAGAGAGAGAGAGAGAGAGAAAGGAAAAAAAGATAGTTGCGAACACTTATTTACTTCATTTTTATAGAAATTGAGCAACGAAGAGAATGAGAAGAAAGGGAAGAGGAAGCGAAGGAAAAGGAAGAGGAGGAGAAAGAAGAGGAGAAGGAGAAGAAGGGAAAGAAGGAGTATTGGGATAGAAAACGGGAAATATGGAAGGGTAGTGAGGGGGTAAAAATAATCTTTGAAGCGTTCTGGCATAAACGGCGCAACGCTACACAAAACAAACAAACAGAAACACACAGCACACACACACACAGACACACACACACACACACACACACACACACACTATACACACACACACACCACACACACACACAAATACACATACACACACACACACACACACACACACACACACACAACACACACACACACACACACACACACACACACCACACACACCCCTGGTGTGAATAGTTCAGAGCAACAGTTGGTGCCCGTGTGGACCGCTGAATGCGCCGCCACTAATATAACCCGTCTTGCTCGTCTCTTCGCCATCTGGTCATGATGCTGTTGTGGCAGCGCAAGAGGTGGTAATGAGGCAGCTTGGGTTGAGCGGGTTATTGTCCGTAGGGAACTTGTCTAGGCTGGTTCTTGAAATCGATTCAAGGTTATGTTCCGTTGAGTCACGCAGGTGTCTGGGCAGTGCATTGAAGAGGTGGGCCCTCTTATAGCGAAAGCGTTTTCTCTTGAGCGTCTTGGACCCTGTACTTGCTCTGGGGTATAATCCTTTCAATATGGCAGAGCAGACCCGTCAGTGGGTGATTGCTAGAACCGACATTAAGTTATTACAGATTTTCGGCAATATTTTGTAGATGTATAATATAGCGTTACCTTTCCCTACGCCTTTCTAGTGAGGTAAAGGTCGAGTTCACGCTAAAATCTTCCCAGTAGTCCAAATGTCGGAGTCAAATATTCTATCGGTGAAGATCGTTGTACTGCTTCAAGTGACTGCTTTCTAGCTACGCCATGGACTCCACAAGCTGACAACAATACTCAACAACGGTATCCACGAGTGACTTGTATAATGTCAGCATAGGACGCCTTTCACGTGTCCGGGAAAGTGCCGAAGGATCACAGCCAGCCTGGCTTCGTTGCCTTCTTACCAACATCTTTTGTATATTGTTGGAT
>JACEEZ010012590.1:0-2500 GCA_016584305.1 Chionoecetes opilio | reverse complement strand
CCATTACCCTCACCCACCCATTCACCACCCTTACCCATCACCCTACTCAAGTTTCCTCAATTCTCGCAAACCCCCTTTTTTTTCACAATTTTCGCTAATAGGCTGCTAAAAAAAAAAAAAAAAGTGATCGATCTCTCTAAATTTGGGGTTAAAACCTTCCCCTGGTCAACCCGATCCAAAAAATTTTCCATAGAGGTTTATTCGCCACGGGGGGCGGACCTATACCAACACCACTCACAACACCACACACCCACCACAACAGACAGAAGACAGACAGACAGACACACTTTCGCCCATTTTACCATTACCCATCACCCCCCACCTTTCCCCCCCCATCCCCATCCCCCCAACCCCCACCCCCCACCCTTTACTACCCATCCCCCCAACCCCCTTTCCCCTCCCCCACCATTCATCACCCATTACCCATCACCCTAACAAAGGTTTCCTCAATTCTCGCAACCCCACTTTTTTTTTTACAATTTTCGCTAAAGGCTGCTAAAAAAAAAAAAAAAAATTTTCGGTCATCTCATTTGGGCTTTAAAAACCCTTTCCCCCGTCAACCCCTTCCAAAATGTGCCATATGAGGGGGATTGCCCACGGGGGCGGAAACCCATACCAGACACACACACCACAACACACACACCACACACACACACCAACAGACAGAAAACAGACAGACACACTTTCGCTTTTTATTTACCTTACCCTCACCCCCCCCTATTCCCCCACCCATCACCCCCTCACCCCCCCCAACCCTCACCCCCCACCCCCCCCCACTCACCCATCACCCCACACCCTTACCCATCACCCCACCCATTCACTCACCCATTACCCTCCCCTACATCAAGGTTTCCCCCAATTCTCGCAAACCCAGTTTTTTTTTCAAAATTACCTAAAAGGCTGCTAAAAAAAAAAAAAAAAAAAAAATGATCGAATCATCTCATAAATGGGCTTTGACCCTTCCCCCGGTTCAACCCGGTTTCCAAAAAATTTTCCCTATGAGGGGATTGCCCACGGGGGGGGGGGGGAACCCCATACCCAAAACCACACACACACAGACAACAGACAACGACAGACGACACACTTTTTGCTTATATTTTATATTACCCATCACCCCCCACCTATTCCCTCACCCACACCCATCACCCCCAACCCATCACCCCCCCACCCATTCACTCCCCTCACCCCACACCCATTACCCATCACCCCACCCATTCACTCACCCATTACCCATCACCCTACATCAAGGTTTCCTTTAATTCTCGCAACCCACTTTTTTTTCACAATTATCGCTAATAGGCTGCTAAAAAAAAAAAAAAGTGATCGGATCATCTATAATTGGGCTTAAAACCTTCCCCTGTCAACCCGGTTCCAAAAAAGTGCCATAAAGAGGTGATTGCGCCACGGGGGGGGGAACCTATCCAGACACCACAACACACACACACACACACACCCACACACACCAACACCACCACAGACAGACAGACAGACAGACACACTTTTTGCTTATATTTACCATTACCCATCACCCCCCACCTATTCCCTCACCCATCACCCATCACCCCCAAACCCATCACCCCCCACCCTTCACTCACCCATCACCACACCCATTACCCATTTACCCCACCCATTCACTCACCCATTACCCATCACCCTACATCAAGGTTTCCTCAATTCTCGCAACCCACTTTTTTTTCCACAATTATCGCTAATAGGCGCTAAAAAAAAAAAAAAAAAAAGTGATCGAATCATCTCATAATTTGGGGTATGACCTCCCCTGGGCAACCCGGTTCCAAAAAATGTGCCATATAGGTGATTGTGCCACGGGCGGAACTATACCACACAACACACACCAGGACAGACAGACGACAGACAGACGACAGAAGACAGACAGACGACAGACAACAGCCCCACTTCGCTTATATTTTATATATTATATATATATATATGTATATTATATATATTATATATTTGTTATATATATATATATATAATATATATATATGTATTATATATATATATATGTATGGATTATATATATTGTTAATATATATATATATATATATAAATATATATATATATTATATTTTATATATATATATATATATATATTAATATATATATAATTATAATATTATATATATATTATATATTATATGTATATAAAATATATATATATTATATGTATATATATATAATATATATATGTTATAAAATATTAATAAGAATAATATTTTATATAAATATGTAATAATAATATAATATTATATGTATATATAATATAATATAATATGTATATATATAATATATATATAATAATATATTAATATATATATATATATAATATATTATATAATATTTTAATATTATATATTATATATATATATATATTGTATATAATATATAATAAAATTTAATATATATAATATATATATATATATATATATATTTTAATATAATATTAATTAATAAAGTATTATATTATGGGGGGGGGGGGGGG
>JACEEZ010012588.1:115000-140014 GCA_016584305.1 Chionoecetes opilio | reverse complement strand
AGTGGGGGGTTTTTTCCCCCCCCCCATCTTTTGAAAAACCTTTAAAATCCCACCTAAAACGTAAAAGGATTCCCAACGCCCCCTTGTACCCTTTTCACGGAAAAAAGCGGGGGCCCCCCCCCCAGATTATCCCCAAATACGACCATTATCAAACCAATGTTTGCACCCGGATAAAACCCCAAAATGCTGCATGCATCCGTCTGGATGATCACCAGGCCAAGCATCTGCGTACTTGCCCCCCAAGGCCAAGCGTAGGTCCTTGTCCCTTGGTTACCAGATGACTTTGCAAATCCGTGTCACCAAGATGGCAACACTGCGTAGCGAGGAGTGTAATACCGGTAATGTTGGCATCCTGACGGTCCCCTTTCCTTTCCAGATAGGGACGACCAGCCCCCTTTTCCAGTCAGGAGAATGGTACCTTTGCCACACGGCAGTCAGGACAGCATGGCAAACCCGCGGATCATGGCCTCCCCCACTTTGAGGAGCTCCGCACTGAATTACAAACACCGCTGCCTTTCCCCCCCCTAAAAATTTGTACAGCCCTCTGACTTCGTCAAGAGAGGGTGCGGTTTCGTCAATGGGAGGATCGGCATCCACTGCCGTAACCAGTGGTGTGAAGCTGCTCAGTTGGGGGGCCACCCTGAAAATTTCCCCAAATTTCTCAGCCCAACGGCCCTTTTTCCCATCCATGTCCCAACGAGGCGCCCATCTGCTGTTCGAAAAGCATTGCCCGAGAAAAGGGGATTGGAAGGGCTTTTTTCAGGGCTCGGTAGGGGGTCGGAGGTCATTAGCGTTCAAATGACCCTCGACATCCCAGCGAGCTCCTGACATACCCCTCCTTTTCTTCCTCAGGAGGGTTTATCCGGCTACAGAGCCCTGAGCTGGTCCCGGTTCCCCGCCAAATGGCAGCGCGACTCTCCCCCATTCTCCAGCGCGCCCTCGAGACAAAAACACGCCTTGACCTCGGGCGCTCCCCCAAAACACTCCTTTGGGAGCCCTTTGATTTTTACGTTGAAGGGATCCCCCAAATTCACGGGGCCCCGAGAGCACCGAGCACATCAAACCGATTTTGAGACTGCCCAGCGCATACTCATGAGCACATGTCAAGTCCTTCAGTTTTCTCAAGATGAAACACGTATGGTTACCTCTTGAGATTTCTGGTCTGGACTTTGGACATGAAGCTTAAGTGTAGCAACAACAAGTCTGTGATCTGTTCCAAGAACTCGCAACTCGGTAAACCCTGCAGTTCTGAGGATCCTCCAACGAGTACTAACGAGGACGTGGTCGATCTCCTTATCTACCCCTCCGGCATTACTATACCATGTCCAGCGTGCACTCTGGTCTCTGAACCAATAACCTGCAATTCCTTCAACCTTCTGGACCTTGCAAAGTTCAGAAGCAGAGAACTGTAGGTGTTTCGTAGCCCCAAAAGAAAAAAAAAAAAAGCCCCCCCAAAAAACCGACCATAGGACCACACCAATAACTCGTACCAACATACTCATCAACAGTTGAAACCAGTATTATCATTTGAAGCCGCCCAAGACAATGCTGTGTCCCGAGGATGGACACTGGTCTAATACAGAGTCGAGTTTGGCGTAGAACATCTCCTTCTCTCTCAGTTTTACGTCATCTCGGTAGGGCGTACACTGCACAGAGACATGAAACCCAGAGTGTGTTTCCATCCTCACCCGATTATACGCTCATCAACGGAGTAACCTCAACAACTTGACGGCTGCAGTTTTGCTGAAGATGCCTATAGCTAACTCCCCTACCCTGTGACCATTTCTTCCTGCCGGACCAGTAAGTAGGTGTAACCCCCCTGCTAGTCCTCGCCACTGCCAGGCCCTCCTCGTCTCAGAGTCCCACTATATCCACCCTCAGCCTACTGAGCTCGCCCCGATAGGAGAGGTATTCGACGATAGTCCGAGAGGGCTCAAAACGTTCCACGAGCCCACACGAAACCCTCCGCAGTTTATTATCCCAGGATTGATTCGACGGCAGGCGCCGCCTCTGCACAGCCCCGGCCACCCAATTAGAAAAAGTTGGGCTTGGGGGCCATACCACTTGGATTTAAGAGTGCGGGATTCCCGAGGGCTTTGCCCCGCACTCGTCATGGCAGGAATGGTGTTGGGTATTATTCCAGATGAACACGAACTTACTTTGGTGGACGAAACGAATTTTTTTCTGTGTGTGTTTTTTATGTTTTGAAATGAATCTGCTGACCGTTTCTGTCGCAAATTATTATTATTTTTTTAAGGTAGATAAAGGTAATTTTTTTTTTTTTTTTTTTTTTTTTTAAATCAGGTAAAGGTTGGTTTAGGTAAAGGTAAGTTAGGTAAAGGCAGGTAAAGGTTAAGTATGTATAGTAGGTTAGGTGAGGTAAAGTTAGGTTTTAGGTTCAGGTTTGTCCATTTTTTTTTTTTTTCGATTTATGAAAAAAAAAAACCAAAAAAAAATATGTGCCAGAACCGTTTATCCAGATTCATTTGTAAAACAACAATAAAAAAGCTCACCAAAAAAATAGTTTTTTTCGTCCCCACAAAGTGGAGTTCGGTGTTCATCTAGAAATTTTACCAGTGTTAGTTTGATGTGTTTCTTGATATCAATAGTTATGACGCCCAGCCCACCTTCTAACCTCACCTATTTTATACCTAACCTACCTAACGTTTTTGTTGAAATCACTAATTTTTTTTTTTTTGAGGGGGGGGTAGTAGGATATGGTTACAGGGATTTTCGTACACAAGTTGTTTCGTACCCAGGTTTGTTGTTTGCTGTTTTCGTACACTGAATTTTGAGTTTTTTCGGTACATACCGCTGTCGATTCGTAACTATAAAGTCAAGTTCAACTCTGAGCCTGATTGTCGAAACGACTTATGGTTCATATAGCCTACGAAACAACTTTTTTGGGTGTACGAAACACTTGTGTCGAACGGACTGCACCCGAGGTGAAACTGTCGCCGAGGGGTGCAGTCCAGTTCGTACACAAGTTGTTTTCGTACACCAGTAGTTTCGTACACCAAAAGTTGTTTCGTAGTCTATATGAACCATAGTCGTTTCGTACACTCAGCTCAGGAACTTTGAACTTGCCCCCCCTACTAGATTTACGACATGACACCAGGTATGTACGAAAAAACTCAAAAATCGGTAGAAACAACTAACGAACCTGGGTACGAAACAGCTTTGTGTTACGAGATTCAATATAATAATAATGGGGAAATAATATTTATTCCCCTCGGTGTGATTGCACCTGTCAGCGCGTCTGTGAAAGTATTCCCTGACGGGATTCATAAGGGTAAATAAAGGGCCCAGGACAGTGTAGCGCTGTGTGGGTCCTCAGTGTGCCCAGGAAACAGTACTTCATGAGCTCCCTGTACCAGCCCCCATGAACAGTCCAGCCCCTTGGTAGTCACGAGGGCTGCAGCTGCCCCTTCCCCAGCCCCTTCACAATACATCACCACACAGACATGAGAAGTGGTTTAAGAAGTGGCAGTTCACGGCACAGACCACCATAGCGGGCGCTAACACCTGGGTTTGCTAATGAACTGTCCCCAGGGCCGGTTTTCTGGTTTTGGTAACTTCCCTGGTTTCTGAGACACTGATTTATATAATTTATTATTTCCTGGTAAAGTTTTTTAGTGCTTTTTTTCTGATGAGATACATTGTTTTATCAACGGCAACCCTTGGATTTTGGTGATGAGAATAAAAATAAATAAAACCTCTATTGGGTTTTACGGGAAAATAAAAAATACCTCCATCTGAATAAGCACTATTTTAGGCCAGGAAAAACTATTCAGTGTCTCAGAAGATGGCACGCAAGTCCTCGTCCATTTTTACCATCTGTTCCCCATGGCGGTGTTTTCTGCTCACGCCAAACTATTTTCGCCTTTGTCCCTGTTTATACCTGCCACGTTCCCGTGACTCCTTATTCTTCAGGCAACTTGACGAGAATCCTTGAAGTTTTTTTCTTCATAAACAGAATCATAATTCTAGATACATGATTTTTATTTCATGCTAGGTTTCCTCTTCACATTATAGATATCTCTCATATGGTATCTCTCTCATATATATATATATATTATATATATATATATATATATTATATATATAATATATCTATATATTCTATTATAATATATATCACTGTGTGTCACCTTAGATAAGGGTGATTTAGGGTGTTGAGGTGACAGGGAGACGCTAGCAGCGGCCACGCCATAACACTAATAGTCACTATTGTAAACAATACACACCTGCTACCACTAATCCTAGCAATACAGGCTCCTTCTATATATCCTTAATATCTGATCATCAAAAACTCCTTAAAACCCAGCATTCCAGACAATAAAATGAGAAATATAAATTATGTTGAGTTTGACAATTCAAGCGGCGATAAGCGTTCTGCAATGCCAGTATTGCCCCAAATTTTTGCTTCTTAGCATCTTGCTTGCTAAAGTGACTTCCTCGCATGTCCGAAAGGTCACGTCTTACTCTTTTTGGTTGTGGTGCGCCTTGAAGGTCCCGGGCATCAGAGCGGGCGTACCCTGCATTCTTATCTGACATGACCCCGTAAATGTAAAGGTTGATGTTTTCCATTGAATTCTCAGCCTTTTCAGTATTCATCGCACGAAGACCATATGCACATAATACTGTTTGCAGTTAGGTGTAGATAGGATACTTTGATGGCATGTCTCAGCTCAAGGGAAGTAGCAGCTCGTGAAAATTAATCCCCCAGCGACATCGAAATCTTGTCCGCCACTCGTATGCATACACCCCCGGGGTGGAATCTCCGTTGATGTTCTTGGATACGCGGCAAAACTGGGTATTTTTCTGGAGTGTAACCAAATACTTCAATTTTCAAGGCAAAGGCAAGTGGCAAAAAATGATGTATCTTGTCATGTTGCCTTTTTAACTGCATGTCTTTGCTTCCCACTGGGCATTCCTCAGTGGCAAAAGTGTCAGCCCTTGGCGCTGGTCCCCGGCCTTGTTCTGTACCAGTGTTTTGGCCCGGGTCACACGCTCCCTGTTTCCGGCATCTTTTTTGGTATTTTGCTACCTTGGATCCCTGAACGGCCTCTTGGCAGCAAATGTGGAGGGGCGTATATGGTCCCCCTGCCACCATGCTGACTCTGTGTTTACATCTTGGAGCAGCCCCGTAGATTGAGGAACTCAGGCTGCCAGACCTCCTCTCCAATACTCGCTGGGGTATTTTACGGCTTAAACTTAACGACGCTGCACCCGGGAAGATTTTACTCCTTTTTTTGGAAAGAAATTTAAAAAAAAATAAATGAAATAAACACTTTTTTCTCGAAAAATTTCCCATTTTTTTCTTTAGGCTTTTTGTTGTGAGCTTTGTCGGCGGGATGCATTATCTTAGGCCTAGTATGCTTGTGTGTGTGTTGTTTTGTTTGTTTCCTTGTTTGTTTTTTCTGTACAGGAGCACCTGTCCAAAGGGCCCCGGCCTAAAAGGAAGGGCCACCTGTAATACAAGATCAAGAAAAAAAATACGTTTGTACTAGGTCCTCCATCTCCCCTTTTCCCCTCCTCCTCCTCTCCTCTCCTCTATGTAAGCGAAGCCATCCCCCCGGGGAGGTGGGTCACAACCCCCGGGCTAACCCCCGGGTCCCATTCACTCTGGGGGGACGGGGGCTGGGGGGATTTTCAAGGTAGGGGTTATACACAATTTTGAATTTTACCCTATCGGGAGGGCATTTGCATAACCCGGATTTTGCAAAACCCGCATATTGCAAAACCCCGGCATATTGCATAACCCGGCATATTGCAAAACCCCGGCATATTGCAAAACCCCCGGCATATTGCATAACCCGGCTATTGCATAACCCGGCATTTGCAAACCCCGGCATATTGCATCCCCTGCATATTGCATAACCCGCTATTGCATAACCCTCTATTGCATAACCCGGGCATATTGCAAAACCCTGCATATTGCAAAACCCGGGCATTTTGCAAAACCCGGGGATATTGCTAACCCGGCTATTGCTAACCCTGCTTTTTGAAAACCCCGGCATATTGCAAACCCTGCAATTGCATAACCCGATTTTGGGCATAGCCCGGGATATTGCATAACCCGAAATTTTGCAAAACCCCGGCATTTTGCTAACTCGGCATTTGCAAAACCCCTGCATATTGAAAACCCTGCATATTGCATAACCCGCAATTGCAAAACCCGGAATTGCAAACCCTGCTATTGCAAAACCCCTGCATATTGCAAAACCCCCTGCATATTGCAAAACCCCTGCAATTGCATAACCGGCATTTGCAAAAACCCCGCATATTGCAAAACCCGGCTATTGCATAACCCGGCATATTGCAAAACCCCGGGCATATTGCAAACCCCGGCATATTGCAAAACCCGGATTTTGCAAAAACCCGGGCATTTGCAAAACCCGGAAAAGGCCGGGCCCCTTTCGACAGAGTTTATAAGTTTTTTTTTTTGTGTGTATGCCTATTACAACAAAGAGTCTTTTAGAAGCCCCATCGCAGGGGATAAATACCAACATTTCCCCCCGCTCTCGGGCTCCAACACGAGGTTGAGCCTCTCCCGACTCCACCACGACCAAAATGCCAAACCCAAGACAAAATTCACGAGGAAAAGGAGGCTGGGGCGTTCCACGCCACAGATATCCTGGGAGTTATCAAAACCACTCCCTCATGTTTAAGAAGAGGCATTTTTTTTTTTTTACATTTGTGCCTAAAGCGCCTGTGGCAGTGGTGCCCAGGGCCGGATGTAGGCTTGGAGGTTCATTGGGGGCTCTGATGATGGGTTTGGGCCCCGCCCGTTTGGGGGCGCGGCAGGTTTCTTATAGGAGCCTGGAGGTCATGCCGCCCCCCTGTGTCCCCCCAGGCACTCGCAGCGAAGGGAGAGTTAATGGGGAGGGCATGTGGGTGTTCTTTTGGCCACTCCAGGGGCAGAAAGGTTTTGGGTTTCTTCGGGGGTGAACCGGTCACCGAAACGCCAGTCGGGGACTCTAAACCCCTCCGCTACCGCCTCCCCAATATTTATATGTTAAACCCAATACTTCACCTAAGAGGGGGTCAAGGGGGCAGGTGCATTAGTTTGGGGGGATGAAACACAACCCTTCTGGGGCTTTGCAAGGGAAAAATTTTGGGGATATAAAGGCATGGAGTGTAGGGCGGACATACACACACGTCCATGAACCGTTAAATTTAAGATCCTGCACGCACATCGGGGAAAAGGCTCTTACAAATAAATATTCTAATAGTTTTTTATGCGCCCTAACCTTTTTGTTTGTGTCAATCCTCATAGTTAAAAACGTGCTAGGGCCCTTCAAGTTTTAAACAATTAGATATTGATGTGTAATCGACAAAACACGGGACAGCCAAATCCCAACATCCACCTCCAAAATCCAACTTGTCCAAACAACCAACTTTTTTCACCACCCCCTTGTGTCTTGTTTGGCCATTTATTTTACTTTGTTTTTTTTTATAGTTTATAGAAAACATTGATTTGTGGCTTTATTATGCATAATTTACTTTGGCGTCTACCACGGGTCGGCCTTCAAGCTCATCTTTTAGTTCTATACTTTTTGTCCTTACGTTTTGGTTACTGTGGGTATCCCAAAAACCACTATTTTCCAAATTTCCCCACCTACCTTCGGGCCCCCCAAGGGCGGATAATTAAACTTTGCTTATAGACATTCTTTTTACCTGGCATGAAATACAATTTAAAATTCTGACAAAAATGTGCAAGAAAATATTGCTGGGACTTAGTGTTCCTGCACAGGACCATTCAGAGGCCCCGGGCCATGCCAGTTAAAGGGTTTAAACATACTATTTTATACTAATCCCTTTATCCATTTATATAAAATTTTATAAATAAATGTATTAAAATGTGTGTATAGTATAATTATATATTATATATATATATATATATATTATATTATTAAAATTATATATTATATATATATATAATATATAATATATATATATATATAATATATAATTATATTATATATATATATATATATAAATTAGGGTGGTCCAAAAAGAGGGGTAAAATTTTAAAATGCACTGGTCCTTTCTCCCCACGGGTTTCTTTTTTTTTTGTTGCTTCCCCCTCCTTGTGTGCAAATTTCATGGCGATACAAATTTAGAGGTCTCCCCTCATCTCGCTTCTATCTAGGTTTTAACCCGGAAAATATCAATACCGAATTTGGGCCTTCCCTCATCACGACCCAATGGTGTTGATTTTTAATTCTCCGGGGTTTTAGCCCCCCAAACAACATTTATAAATAAAAACATTCGCTGTCTGAATGCTGAATTTCATTATTTGGTTTTCCCGTAAATTTTTGGGGGGGCCCTACCCCGGTTAGGGTACTTCTGTAAGATAAAGCAAAATGGTTCGCATTTTTAACTCAGGGGTTAAATTTTCAATAGAAATGGTTTTATCGCATGATTTATTGACAATTCACAAAATATTGCCAAAAATAGTTTTTCTATAGGAAATAAGAAATGAAATTTTCTTCATATTTTGGGGCAGGTTTTAGTAAATTAAATGAAATATGAAAGCATTTCTATGTGTAAATCGGCGTCCCTTCTGATTCAAAACTGCAAACCATTTTGTTCTAGTCTTCCATTAAAAGTACCCTAACCAGGTATGCCTAGCCCATAATATAACGGTATGAAAACCGAATAATGAAATTCCAGCCTTTCAGACAGCTGTATATCAATTTAAGTTAAATAAAAGTGGTCTATGGTATACGTATCACACCCGGAGAATTCAGAATCAACACCATTTGGGTCTGTGATTTCGGAAGTGCTCCAATTCGGTATGTGATATTTTCCAGGGTTAAATCCTATGATAGAAAGCGAGATGATGGGCGACCTGTAATTAAGTTTTTATCGCCATTACATTTCATAGGCTTGTAACCTATGGGTAATGGCCAACAAATAACCTTGTTGAGAATAAAAGTAGATTTTTTTTTTTTTGGTGGACTCACCCTAATATATATATAGCTTTATATATATATATATATTATATATATATATAATCTATATATATATATTATATATATATATATAATATCTTAGGGTGTCTCTTATTTGACAATTTTCGAATGACAACCGGGCGGGGGCAGTCATATTTATGCATTTAGCTCAAAAAACGACTGTGCAATATTTTTGAATTGTTTTGTATAGTTAGGTGTCAAAAATGTGACCTATATTCACAGTCATTTTACATGGGGGGGGCGGTTCTTGGTTGTATTATAATATATACATGCAGACATTTTGGAGTGATTCACACTTTGAATCAGACCCTTTCAAATATGTTTGGACTGTTGTGTGGTGAAAGTATCTCTGGCCACCGCCTCGCTAGGTCACGTTTTTCGACTGGATTTCCGTCATATGTTAAAACATTCAAACAGGCAGGCATAACTGCTGGAGCTGTCGCTGGTCGTCCCGGCAGACAATCCGCTGCGTGGGATCAGGATATTGCGTCCTGGTGCCCTCCACCGTGCCCGCTGGATGGCAAAACATCATTTACGCCATCAAGATCTCTTTCCCTGATGCAGAGACAGTTCCGCCTCACTGCCAGGAGGACATCTGGAATTTAACGGCCTCGTCGCTTTCGCCGTCTCGACGTACTGTACTCTTGGTTCCGTGGACTACCCCCGCTGCGGGCCCTGCACGGACCTCCAACTGCTCATGATGTTGGCGTCCTACCCCGAGAATCCGTGGCCACGGCGACGGCCACGTCTTCGGGTGCCGTCCTAGGTACTTGAGTGAGAGGAGAGCTGTTTCTTGCATTCTTTGACGCACCTGGCCATTGAGAACAAAGCGGGATATGATGAGGGCTCTGCAGGAGTCAGAGGCTCCGACGACTCTCCTCGACGAGCAACGGTCGAGATTACATCCACTGATCTGGCAAAGAAACTGTTGCAAGTTTTGTGACTTCTGTCACGCCGTTCCTTTCTTCGAGATCCTTGGGTTGGATGCGTGTGTTCTTGCAGTGGAACCCAACCTTGTGCCCCGACAATCCGTGTACGCGCGCCGCCGTCTGCGTCAGGGACTCGCACTGTGAACGACTTTGCTGAGCGAGGCGTCCGCCCTGTGCAAGGCTTCACCTGGTCCTCACCTCAAGAACTCAAGCGCAGAAGCAGTTCCTCCTCCTAGTCGTGGAGGAACCCGGAGGAGGAAATACAACCCGATGGCTTAAAGTCCCCGGAGACTGTGGAGCTAGGCAAGCATTGTCGTGTGAGAATGCGCCCGCCCTAGAGGGGCTACTACTGAAACAAGAGTGGACCCAGAATCACGCGGGAAATGAAACGTGCTGAACAACTACGTTTATATACCTCAAATCATGTAACAATTCATAGTTGTTAGTGACAAATCATTTTGAAAATTACCTCTATCGGCACAGAAAATGTTCCAATTCTTACAAAAAATATAAACTCAACCTCATTGCGCGACCCTAAAATATTACTATTGCTAGACGATCTCTACATACGTTGTTCTTCCAGCAAATGGACTCTTTCAACCGCCGCGTCCCTGGTAAAATTCCCAAAACAAATTCCCATCAATAGGGGCAACCCTAATATATGATATATATATATATATATATATATATATATATATATATATATAACGTACTAATGGTAAACTCTAGGTTTTTGGTTCCAGACCCCTGTACTATCTATAACAAGTTGCCCATGCACTAATGCGCAGCCACGGGACCTAGGACTGCCGGATTTTTGAAATTTCTGGGGGATTATTGATGTTTGTCCCTGACTCTCTATGCTGTCTTACAGGGCCCCGTACACAGGGCCCCGTCCTTTCTGCTCTAGTCTCCCGTCCCCTCATCCTCTCATGCCTAGTACTGTTACTATTGATTCTATAATCCTTTCCCTCCTACTCCTATACTTTGTTGCAATCCACCATGACATGTTCGACAGTTTCTTTCTCTTCCTACCCTGCAGCTTACAATCTGGTTCTCCCGTTCCCTGTTCCTTCCGTTGACTTCCGAAGGTGCCTGTTCCTTAGCTTTATAGAGTACTTACTCCCCCATCTCCTACATGCCAGGTCACCCCTCTGGTTTCTGTTTCCACCTGTACACTGCAACTTTTGATTTCCTGTGGGAAGGGAGCACACAGCTGCTTCTGGTTGGGTCCAGCGCCATCCATCAAAACAACATTGCCAGGGAACAGGCGCCTTGCATGGCAGGACAGAACGGCTACGAGGGGCAAGAATGAAGTATGTGACAAGCTCGAGCACGAGCTTGACAGACACCTACAAAAGTGCTACTAAGCAGAAGGTCACAAGAAGAAGAAAAAGAATAAGAAGGCCTCCCAAGAACTGTGGCACGCAATCCCGGCAATTTGCAACTGCTCCGAAATCATCCCAGAAAACTATGGCACTGAACATTGATTGCGGATTACTGATGGTCAACCTGTAATATATATATATATATATATATAGATATATATTATATATATATATAGATGACTATATATATATATGTTTGTTTTTATTATATATCTATATATAATTATATATATATATATATATATATATATATATAGTATATATAGATATATATATATTATATATATATATATATATATATTATATATATATATATACTATATGTTATATAATATAGTATATATTATATATAATATTATATATATATATATAATATATATTTATATATATATATATATATTATATATAGATGTATCATATATATATATAACTATAGTATATATATATATATATTACTATATATATATATTATATATATATATATCATATATATATATATTATAATATATGATATATATATATTATATATATATATATTATATAGTATATATCTATATATATATATATATATATATATATTATATATATATAATTATACTTATATATATACGTAATATTATATGCACACAAACCTCGTTTTCCCAGACTAATAGGGGGAAACACTGGTCCGGGAACCGCAAAAGTCCTGGAATCGGCAACAGTCAAAAAAAAAAAACAAAAAAAAAAAAAAAGTCCGCTGCCATTACCCCACCCCCGGACGTTTATCCTACTCCTAGTAATATTACTTGTCCGGCAACCGCCAATATCAACTACCCGCCTCGACTTTTAACATCCGCGAGCATGCTGCCAACCTGGGCGGGAGCAGCAGAGAGTGTTCAATAGTCTCAGAATACTTCGCTGCACCAGGGGCAGTGGGGGTCAGGGGCTAACGGAGGCTGTGCAAGGTGACTGTGAGATGTTGTGTGTCCCAAATGTAAACAATACGACCTGCTGAGCATGCTGCCGACCTGGCGATAGGTTGCGGACACGTGACCCGGGGTGACAGGAGACCGCTCGGAACCCGCCGGACAACTTTGTCAGTTTCGACCAGCACCAGCATTTTCAACAATGTAAAACAAAAAAAAAAGAAAAATTGTCCTAGACTGACATATCCCCCGACAATCGGATTTTGTCCGGGCAAATCCGATAACCGGGAAATGGAGGTGCCGGAATGAGGTTTGTATATATTATATATAGATATATTCTATATAGATATATATATATATATTTATATATATATATATATATAATATAGATATATATATATATTATATATATATATACAGTGGTACCTTGACTTACGAGTTTACTTGTTCTATATCGAGCATGGTAACTCATTTTGCTGGTATAGCAATCATTGTTCCCCATTGCAAATTAATTGAAATACCAATTAATCCATCCAGCCCCAAAAAACACCCATTTTTTTTACTGTACCTCTATGAACTGACTGCTGCACTCACCCTCCGCCATTTGCATTCGCCTGTTTGAGCTTGTGGTGGAACGCCGACGTGAGTTTGGACAAGGGAAAAGCTTGCAGCCTGTGTTGGATCTCAAGAAGGCGTTTGCCTCAGTGCATCGTGATCCACCTCCCTGGGATCTTCTGCTGGAACTTTGAGGGATTCCTGCAAGGACTATTGGTTTGATACTGGTCTGTATTCTGGGACTGAGATGCTGTGAAGTGTGGGGCAGGTGTATCCGGCTTTCTTTCCTGGAATACATTAGTGGGCAAGGGTGCGTCCTTGCCTCCATCACTTTCAACGCTTGTATGGACTGGGTATTGACAGTTGTAGATCAAGTGATTGTGGAGCATTCCGTCGGCACACAGATCACTGATCTTTTTTTGCCGATGATTCAGTAATCTCTTGCTGAGTCGCTGCAGGTCCTGGTGATGGCTCTCGAGGCCTGCACGAGAGGCAAAGCCTTTGGGACTTGAGGTCTCCTGCTCAAGACCAAGGTCCAGGTTTTGTTTGGAGACTTACTAGATGAAGCATACAGTCATGTTCATGCGTGGCGGCGAGGACTTGAGATCTTGGAAAGTTTACATACCTTGGTAGCGCAGTCCATATGACGGCGGGTCACGTCAAGAAGTCTTACGGCGGATTGGCATAGCCCACGGTGTTATGGACTCGCTCATGCGGGAGGATTTGGCGTTTGTCGTGACCTGTGGGCAGGAGACAAAGATCTGATCTTCAAGTGGCTTGTGATTCCCTGTCTCCTCCTATGTTGTGAGACATGGACACTAAATAGTGAATTGAAGAGACGAATCAATGCCTTTGGTAATAGTGTCTTCGCAGAATCTGGGGCATCGCTGGGATGATTACGTGTTCCAAATCAGCGATTGCACCGTGAGACTGATCGAGGCCCATTACCTGCATAGTCCGTCAGCACCAACTTGGGCTTATATGGGCATGTTGCCACGCTACCCTGAAACCGATCCTTCCATCGGTTGTATCTGTAGGAGACAATCCGGCTTGGAGGAGGCCAAGGGGGCGCCCCACAGCTCGTGGCGGGGAAGTTGATGTTTCTTGTCGAGAGCGCTTGTATGGGAAGGATGGTCCTGCATGGTAACTCGCGCGTGGTGACCCCCGGTAGTGCGTCGTAGGTGGGCGAGGCCGACGCGCCCCCTGGCGTATGCCCACCAGGATGGAGGATTGTGTGAGCACAACACAACATAGATGCTTCCAATGGCGGTGAGGTAACCACCGTGAAGTGAACGAGTGAGACGCGGGATGTTGGGTGGATGTTGTGGCGTTCGCTGCGCATCTAGCGCGGCGTATCTGAAGCTCGCTCGTAACAAAACAAAAAAAAAAAAAAAAATTAAATCGCTTGTAACTCTGATTTTGGCTCGCAACTCAAAGCAAAAAATTGACCAAGCGGCTGCTCGTAACTCTGAAAACTCGTAAGCTGGGGCACTCGTAAGTCAAGGTACCACTGTATATATATATTAATATATATATATATATATATATATATATTATATATATATATATATATATATATATATATTTTATATATATATACAACCCTCGATTTCTCAAACCCTCCATTTCCCGGATACGGATTTGCATGACAAAAATCCGGGGGGGTGCGGCGATATGTCAGTCCCGGGAAAAAAGCCTGGTCCAGTCCGTCAATCGACCAATTTTTCCCGGCGGTCCGGGGCGTACCCCTGTCACCCCTGGTCAGTGTCCGCCCCCTCCCGCCGGGTTTGGGGGATTTTCCCCACCGCATCCCTCAGTTTTCGTATTTTTTACTTTTGGGGCACAAGACACCCCACGGTTCACCTCCCACCACCCCCGTAACTCCTGACCCCCATGCCCCTGGTGTAGGACCCGTCTTTGAGACTATTGAACATTTTCTCCCGCAGGGGCCGCGTTTTCCACCCCCCCACCGTGTAGTGCTACCCTTCAACTCTTTCGCCCTGAACGTGCCACCTGTGCCCTCCCCCACCCCCCTGGGGGGGACTGGGGTCCACCCCTCCGGCAACACCCCTGTCTTTCCCCTCCCCTTTTCCCCCTTCCCTGGGGGAAGACAGGTAACCCTACAGCCCCTTTTGGATAGAATAATAGGACACACCAGGGCTCAAAAGTGTTCCCCAAGGGATCCTCCCCCACCCCTAAAAACAACAACAAATGACGTAAAAGTCCGGGCGGGGTAGTTGAATTGGTGGTTCCCCCGGAAAAAACAGTAAATACAGAGTAGGATAGACGTCCGGGGGGGGGTTTAAGGGCCCTCGGACTGATAAAATATATATATATATAATATATATATATATAATATATATATATATTAATATATATATATATATATATATAATATAAATGGGGGTACGCCGTATAAAAAAAATTTTTTTTTCCAACTTTGGCATGCCAATTTCTATTTTAAAATGGAATTCAAAGGGACGCTTTTATCTCCCCAAATTTTGGCTTTTTAAAAAAAATTTTTACTATGCAAAATCCCCAATTTTATATGCCCCCTTTTTGGAAATAAGCTTAAATGATTAGCCATGAGCCGGGCCAGATTTTTTCGGTACCCCCGGGGTGCCCTAAAACAGGGAATGGAAACAAAATTTTTTTATAGATTTGACTGTAAATACATTAAGATTGTTTACCCTTCCCGCACGGAACCCCTTAGTCTGATTTTTTGTTTCCCCAATGGGGGTGTTTACCCATAAAAAAAGTTTTTCACCCGTAAACCCCTGGGGGTTTTTCCTCTTTTCTTTAAAATCAACACACGATCGTTCCCCGAAATTTGGAAACCTATGTAAAAATTTTTTTTAACTCACCAGAGTTTTTCCCTAGGTTTTTTTTAAAATTTTCCCATTTTTTGGGATTTACCCTAAAAAAAAAAATTTTTGGTTTTTTTTCCCATAAATCTGGAAAAAAAATCCCTAAAAATGGGAAAAAATTAAAAATATTTCCAACACCCTCTTGTAGAAATTTTAAATTCTCTACAAAGTTATTCCGATGTATATTTAATTTTTCCCCATTTTTAGGGGTTTTTTTCCCATATTTGGGGGTTTTTTTTGTGAACATTTCATGAACACTTCATTGCAAGGGGGCTTTTCGGTCCAGATCGGTGCAAGAATCCCTTTGGACGGATTCCTGTGGACCAGACCATGAAAAAAGAGGGATCAAAAAAGACCCCCAGACACCAGGGGGAAAAAAGGGTTCACCCGGGAAAGGTTGGAGCTGTCCCCCAGGTACTACCTGACATCGGAGTATCCCCCAGCAGATATTTTGGGGCAGCCCAGGGCCCCAATGGTTTTAGGGCCCAAAAGTTATACGATTTCAGCCACCCAGACCTACAGATGCCCAGGATTAGAAGAGATGAGGCCGATGTCCAATTTTTAAAGTTCAACTATGGGGGCCCAGCGGGTTTGAACCCCTTCAACGCAGAGAAAGGGAGACCCTTGTCAGTTTGTAAAATGGGGACTACAGCACCCCCAAAAAGTTAACCCCAAAGACCTTTAGGGGCCTCCAGAATAGGAGAGGATCCCATATCAACCCTTTCAAGGAAGAGCGCCTGGAGACCGATACGCAACTATACATTTTTCTGACCGATGACAAGCCGAAACTGAGAACGTTCACTAACACAGAATGAACCAGCTCAAAGGCCATGCCAAGGGGGCTATTTTAAAGGCTGACAGGAACCTTTTTGGGCCCCAGATGACCCTTGTTCCCTGAAAACGGGAAAAGCCCCCAAAAAGGATTTGATGTCTTGGCCTCCCCGGGGGCCCTTTTCCCGGGGGGCCCACTTGCCACCCGGTGATGGGTCTCTCCGCAAGACCAACAAGGCTCCCCCTACCCAAGGGAGTTGGAGAGGAATTTTTTCTCCTCCCAAAAGGTGATCCCCGGGGCCCTTTTCCCTACCAAAATTTGATGGGATGACCCGGTCCAAAAACTAAAGGGAAAACGACAACATTTTTTTTTCACAGCTTGAAGGGACGGGCCACTGAGTCACGTTGTCCTTTGAGGGGTCCCTAAAAAGGAGGCCCCATTGATGTTGTGTTTGCGTTACAAGGAGACATCCATCAAAGATGCAGAACGAGCCAACAGAAGTGCAGGCACAGGGATCCTTTTCAAAAAACTTTCAACCGGGGGGGCACAAAAACCAGCAGGGGGAAAAAAATTTACCCCCGGTGGGTCCTCCAAAAAGGCAAGTCTCATCAAGTTCTGGTAGAAAGAAGGGGAAAAAAAAAAACACCCACAGGGAAAAACCCCTCGAGGGCAAGGAGCTGTTTTTCAAATGTGACCCAAGCTCTCCCCTTAAAAGATCCCCAAAAGAGCGGGGAAAAAGGCCCCCTGAGCTTAAGTCAAGTCAAAAAAAAAGCAAAACACACGCCTCCTTCCCACCCATTTCATGCAGCAGAATCGGGGGTACAAGTCTGTCTTTCATCCCTGCAGAGGATACGGGGACCTTCAGGGCCCTGTGTCGGGGAAATGTGCCCCCAAGATCCCATCCCCCCCTGTTCCAGAAGTGCGGGACGAAGAACCGGAAAAAGATTCCTGGATTCACCACACTGAGCCGTACACTGGGACAGCGTTTGTGATTAAATTGATTGGTAGGGCCATGCCTTTACAGGCTTTGATCCCCGTCAGTGCATTCCCCGGGCCCGGGGGAAGATGACGACACTAAAGCAGGTGAAGATGGACAAGACATACCAGGATGCTTTCCCGAACTTGGGCGCTCATGGGAAGTGTCCCCCTGAACTTTTTGAAAAAGCTACAGGAAATACCTGCCAAAAGGGTACCTGCCATCTACCCACAAAAACGGGAGGGGGAAACAAGTTCGGTATGAGCTGTTCGGTGCCCAAAGGGGTGGGGGAAGGTGGAGTCAAGTAAAATCCCCCCTTTTGTGAGGACTGCCTCCATGCATGCACTACGTGAAAAATCCCAGGCTCCCGATCTGGAGAAAGTCTGAAAGACCCGGGGGCCTTTTGTTCCCGAACCCAACAGACTCCCGGCCCGGGATGAAAAGATGGGGAAACGGAAAAGCTTGTTTGCCCAACTGGATCCCGAGGTCACCACCCCCCAGATGCTTTTTAGGCGGGGTTTTTAACTGCCCTGCAAGTGTGTGGGGCCCATGCGAACTCCCTAATCCCTTGCCCCCAGTTAATGGCCTGAAGGTCCGGAAAAATGTCCCAGGTTACAGACTTTGCCAGAACAAGGCCCTATTGAAAAGAGCCGGTACCCAAAAACGGGCGGGTTTCCGAGTCTGACGTAGAGATTTTGGGAAGGGAGGTTTAAGGGCCATAATAGTAAAGTACAAGCCCAGGGCCCAATTCCTTAGTGTGTATTACAGGATTTGGGTTTAAATGTGCAATTACTATATTCTTTTTTTAGTGACATTTGGGCCCAAGTCCTGTCCCCAAATTTGACATTTTAAAATTTTTCTGAAAAAATTTTGGTTTGGGGGTTTTTATTCAAGAAGTGATAACGACCCTTAAGTTAACCAAATTTTGCCCAAAGGGCCCAATATCCCAAAACCAATTTTAAACTTTTGAGACATGTAGCAAGCTAAAAAAAAACCTAAGAGAATTAGTCACCCCGGGTTTTCGGGGACCCTATCCCCAAAATTCGGGTCTTGGCCATTTGGGCCCCCCCCCCCCCCTTAAAGGGAGTGGGCCGGGTTGGTCCCGGTATTGCCCCTCATGCACCAAAATGAGTTCCCAATGATAGCGTGGTAAGCTCTTTCTGAAACAGTTGGTTCATTTAGGCCACTTTCCCTCACGGTCACAGCCTCTACGTTTGGCCCAGAACGTGTCCCTCATGTCCCTTTTTAGACCCGAAGCAGGGCCCTGGTCTCCGGTGGTGGGCCCCCAGCCCCGGGTGAACCCCTTTTCTGGCCGCTGCCCCCCCACTGCTGCCGCCCGCCCCTGTCACCCGCTTCAACCCCTCTTTTTGGGGCCCCTTTTTGAGTGTGGGGATAGAGAACTCCGGAACCCCCTACGGCTTGACCAGGGTCTCCTGGTTGATCCCCCCCCGGGCAGTGAAAAAGGTGGGAAAGCCGGCCCCGTGCACCTGGCCCGGGGTGCCCGTGATCAGTGTCTGCAAGCTGGTGGCTGACAAGTTCAGCCTTTTGGGGGTGATGCAAGGTCTTTCACTGGTGTCCCCATACGCCTCGCCAGCCCTCAGCCCTTTAAAAAAACCCGGGTCAAGGCGAACCTGCCCGGTTTGTCCCACTTGACTCGCCATCAGCGAGAGGGGGACACATTCTGAGTGTGCGAACCATGCCCCCTGTTTCCCCCACGTTTGAAGGTCACAGCTGTTTGGACCCTTTTTGGGGCCCCCCCTCATCACTCTGAGCTGGCCCCTGGGATGGCTTGGGGGGGTCCCCTTTGCTGTTTGGGAACCCCTTTATGTCGTAGTAGAGTTTTTAAGTACACCTGCAAAGGCCAGACTTGACTAGGATTTTCCCGGGTGTTCAGTTCTTTTTCCAGTCAGTCCATGCTTTCTTGGGCCAAAATGTACACGAGGACTGGGCTGGTTGGGAGCCATCTGGAGTTTTGGGGCACCTTTGCCACACTTGATCCCTGCAGCTTTGGAGGGAGGGAAAGCCCCGCTTTTACAGCCTGGGCCAGCTAGTTTGGAGGGCCCCGCGGTCAGTGGCATGTTAAACCCGGTATACTCCGGGTATCTCCGGGAGATCTTAAACCCCCCTGGCCCCTCCTTGAAAATCGCGTTTTTTACTGCATCTATTTTTACGCGGACAGCAGGGCTGCCCCCACTGGGGCCCGGGAAACCCCGTGTCGATGAGGTAGGCCGGGCGATGCCCCGGGGGATAAGGTGGCGCCCCGGGGCAAATCTTTTTTGTGCAAAAACGGGATATACTCCAGAAAAAAGCTTGCGTCCCCCGCATCTTCTCCAAAGGGCGTTTGGTACCCCCCTTCCCCCCGTGTTGGCCCTAGTTGAGTCACCTGCCCCGTACGACAGTGAGCGGTGGGGGTTTGTACGTCACCGCCCCGAAACATAGAGAGCCTGGGGCCACCTTGGGAAAAAAGGCTTCTCAGGTTGGGGCCCCCCGGGCCTCTGGTACCAAAGTGCCAAAGGTACCTTCCCGAGGCCCCCTCTGTCACTGACACATGCTCCTCCCTGATTAACCTTGGATGCAGTTTTCCCCTAGCCCGGGGCACCATCGCCCGGGGCTTGCCTTCCTCCCATCGAACCCAATCCAAAATATTTTGGTACCCTGGGCTTCCCCTGGTCAAGGTTTCCCCGGCTTTATGCCATGGCATCTGCCTGGGCCCCCCTCAGTTGTTTTGGATCGCCCCGACCAGGGACGACATGTCTGGGGGGAGGGGGGGCCCAAAAAGGGTAAGGTCCTGGAGGTATCCCGAAGCCAAAGGGAGGCCCCGCAGCAGTGGGGGGAAGTCCAACCGGAGGCTTGGCATGGGGGCTGGACTTTGGACCCTACGTGGGTTTTACCGACTTACGATGTTTTTGGGGAAATTTTTGGGGTTTGGGTGGATTTGGGGCCTTTGACCTTAAAAAAGTATCCAGCCCTGGAACACCTACGTTTGGGGAAATAATAAAAGTGCAAAATCCCGTGGCCCGGAAAAAGGTTTTTACCCGAAAAACGAGGGAATTTTTTTATGAGAAGTGAGCTTTCCGGCGTTTTGGCGGACTTACTGTAAGGGCCCTTTCGGGGAATATTTTAGAGCACACTTCCCCTTTGAGTTTTTTTGCACCTACAATTTTTGTCAGTGAAAATTATCGAATCTCTAACTTAAGTGGCCCTTTTTGTGAGTTTAAAGATGGTGTATGCCTTTGGCTATGTTTTGCCCCCATAAATATAAAAATCCATTTTTTCTAGCAAGAAGTTTTCTAAAACCAAAAAAATTGAAGAGGACAAACCACCCTTAAAATTTAATTTTTACCTAAGGGAAGGGCACCCGCCCAAAAATTTGAAAAATAATCTTTTATTTCACTTTTATTGGCCCTACGGCGCACCCCCAGCGTTTTTAGGTTCTCGCGGCCCCTTGTAGCTTCCTTTCTTTTATGTTCTTATTTTTGTGATGTCACTTTAAAAATTTGAATGATTTTTTTTTCCACTTGATTACTCCCGATGCCCATTGTCTTCCCTTTTCTTTGGGCATCCATTTCAGGGCATGAAAGGGGGTGCAGGGCCATCGCGAAGCCGGGGGCCCCGAGCCCACCCGTGTCAGACAAAAAGGGGCCACAACGAAATCGGTTGGGCGGGGGAGATGGGTTGGGAGGACACGGCGGCCCCAAAAAAAAGGACCCCTGGAAAAACCCGCAACCAGACACTCCCGAGGCTGCTGGGACTACGGGAGAAGGTGAGTCGGTAAATTTTCCCGGGTGAACACCGAAATTCGTTTGGTTTTACGAAAAAATTTTTTTGGGGGATTTTTTAGTTTTGAATTAATCCCTAACCGTTTCGTCGCAAAATTATTTTTTTTTCTTTTTTATGGTGTGATTTGCAACAAAAAGGGCAAAAAAACCCAAATTTAAAAAAAAACCCCATACCTAAACTAACTTATAAAAACCCCATACCAAACCCAAAATATACCTAACCTATTTCCCAAAACCCAGCCTATAAACCCAACCCATACCCAACCCAACCTAAACCAACCAACCTATACCCAACCCAACCTTAAACCCAACCTATTAAACCAACCTAAACCCAAAACCTTTAAACCCAACCTTTAAACCCTTTAACCCAAACCCCAACCCTTACCTTTAACTAACCCAACCTAACCTAACCTAACCTATACCTAAAACCCAAACTAACCTTTAAACCCAACCCCATTTCCTTAAAACCCATACCCAACCTAAACCTTTTACCTAACCTTTAAACCCAACCCTTTTCCCTTTAAACCCAACCTAACCTAACCTAACCTTTAAACCTTTTTCCTATACCCCAACCCCCAAACCCATAAACCCCCTTTAAAAAAAATTCAACCTGTAGTACTTGTTCAGATTGCAGACTCAGTATTTCTAAAATGTTGTGTCACATAACAAGAGGCAGATTCAGCCTTAAACTTACAATATATTCTATGGAATTCATTTCAGGTTTTTGCTTCTCGATAAATCTGATTTATAACTACCAACATTTGATTGTCAATGTAATTTATAATTGATAAATATTTATTTGTTAATATATACATAATAATGGATCATTTACTAGTTATCCAATATAATAATCAAGGCATCTTATAATTTAATATTTCCTTTTCATCTTAAATTAGCAAAAACTGAAAAAAAACTGCTTAAAATAAAAAAAAAAGCAAAAAACCTGCTCAAAGTACCATGCTTTAGGCATTTTTTTAAGTCATAAATGCCTCGAAGACTCCCCGGAGAAACACCACAAAAGCAAGAACAGTCCATGAAAAATCACCAATAGATCGACACCACAGACCCAAATGGTGTTGATTTCTGAATTCTCTGGGGTTGATAGCCCCATAGACACTTTTTATTAACTAAAAACTGATATACAGCTGTCTGAATGCTGAATTTCATTATTTGGTTTTCACAGTAAATTTTAGGGGTAGGCCATACCCTGGTTAGGGTACTTCTAGTAGAGATAAAGCAAAATGGTTCGCATTTTTGAACTCAGAAGGGTCGATTTACACATAGAAGTGGTTTCATCGACACTGATTTATTGACAATTCACAAAATATTGCCAAAAAAATTGTTTTTCTATAGGAAAATAGAGAAATTGAAATTTTCTGTCATATTTTGCAGGTTTTAGTAAATAAATGAAATATGAAAGCATTTCTATGTGTAAATCGTCCCTTCTGAGTTCAAAAATGCAAACCATTTTGTTCTATCTCTATTAGAAGTACAGTAAAAGCCTTATAACTGGGCACGATAGGCGCTCTGGCCCTTGCCGAGTTATTCAATGTGCCGAGTTATGCAATGTCCTTTTCTGATATGGTAAAAAAAAAAAAAAAAAAAAAAAAAAAAAAAAAAAAGAAGTAAAAAGTCCATTACAAGCATAAAAACTACACTTACCAGTGCCCGGTAAGTGAGTGTAAGTGAAGAGATGCAGTTATAACATCAAGATGCCGAGATACATTATTTTTTGCCGACTTTCTGTTTACATGTTCACACAAGAAGTTGTGAGGGCATGATATGCCGAGTGAAAACCAAGAGATGCAGTTTAGGGGAGGCGGTAGCAGAGTGGTTAGCGTCACCGCGTGGCGTTCTAGAAGACCCGAGTTCCATCCCGAGTGAGACCCATAAATCCACTTGAAATCTTTCTGCACCGTCGAGTGGCCTAAGAACACCCACATGCCCTGCCCATTAACTCTACCTTCGACTGTGAGTGCATGGGAGGACACAGGGGGCGGCATGAGCCTCTAATCACAGGCGTCAGTCCAGGGCCGGATTAAGGGGGGGGCTACCGGGGCTCTAGCCCCAGGGCCCCCACCAGAAGGGCCCCCACCATATGTATATTAGCTTTAAGCAGTAATATTAAAAACATTGGCAATTTACAAAACCGAAACATATTTGCCTGTCTCTGTTTCATCCTTTATCTCTGAATACCAGTCTATGCATTAACAGTTCTTTGCCAAACATAGGCCTCAAAATACCCACAAAAGTGCTTCATTTTCGTGCGAATATAGGGCCCCCACAAAAGCTGAGTCCCGGGGCCCCCACAGCTCTTGAAAAAAAAAAAAACATAAAAACAACAACAACAACAACAACAACAACAACTTTGTCTTTGCCATGCCGAGTTATATCAAATTCCGAGTTATACAGTGCTAAGTTATAAGGTTTTTACTGTACCCTAACCAGGGTATGGCCTACCCCTAATTTACGGTATGAAAACCAAATAATGAAAATCGGCATTCAGACAGCTGTATATCAGTTTTTAGTTGATAAAATGTGTCTATGGGGCTATCATCCCCGGAGAATTCAGAAATCAACACCATTTGGGTCTGTGATGTCGGAAAGTGCTCCAATTCGGGTAAGTGATATTTTCCGGGTTAAATCCTATGATAGAAAGTGAGATGATGGGACGATCTCTAAATTAAGTTTTATCGCCATGAAATTTCATAGGCTTGTAACCTATGGGTAATGGACAAACAATGACCTTGTGGAGGAGTAAAAGTAGAAAAATATTTTTGGTGGACCACCCTAATATATATATACATACTATAATATATATATATATATATATATATATATATATATATATATATATATATATATATATATACAGGTTGAAGTTTCCAAACTCGGCAACCTCGGGACCAGCGCCGAGCCGAGTAATGGAATTTTCTGACTTTTAGAACGTAGATATATTAAGGGGAAAAAAAGCATGAAAATAATAATACCAATAACAGACCTGTAGAAGTACACAAAATAACAGTGTACACAACTCTACAGTCACAACACCACTGAACAATAACAACAAACAAATCGGCGGGAGAAACCAAGCGGCCTAGTGTGGTGGCACCCAGCGGCCTAGTGTGGTGGCACCCAGCGGCCTAGTGTGGTGGCACCCAGCGGCCTAGTGTGGTGGCACCCAGCGGCCTAGTGTGGTGGCGCCCAGCGGCCTAGTGTGGTGGCACCCAGCGGCCGACCCGGCAACTACGCCCAGGGTTTTGGGTGTTCTGCCGGGTTTTGGAAAATCCGGAACCATAGCCGAGTTTTGGGTGTTGCCGAGTCTTGGGATGCCGAGTTTGGGAACTTCAACCTGTATATACATATATATATATATATATATATATATATATATATATATATATATATATATATATATATTAGGGTGTCTCTTATTTGACAATTTCTGAATGACAACCGGGCTGGGCCTGGATATTGCGTCCTGGTGCCCTCCACCGTGCCCGCTGGATGGCAAAAATCATATACGCCATCAAGATCTGCCTGTTCCCTGATCCAGGGCAGTTCCGCCTCACTGCAGGAGAGACATCTGTTCCCTGATCCAGGGCAGTTCCGCCTCACTGCAGGAGAGACATCTGTTCCCTGATCCAGGGCAGTTCCGCCTCACTGCAGGAGAGACATCTGTTCCCTGATCCAGGGCAGTTCCGCCTCGCTGCAGGAGAGACATCTGGAATTTGACGCCTCGTCGCTTTCGCCGTCTCAACGTACGTGTCGTCTTGGTTCCGTGCGACATCCCCGACTGCGGACCCGGCACGAGACCTCCAACTGCTCAAGATGTTGGCGTCCTACCCCGATGAAGCCGTGG
>JACEEZ010012588.1:95000-105000 GCA_016584305.1 Chionoecetes opilio | reverse complement strand
AGAAAAAATGAGTGGGGCAACAAGATAGCGATTGTTGCTGCCAAGATGGCCGTGTCAGATGTAAACATCTCCACCCCCCCTGCTGCTCTCCATTGTAAAACTCTGATAACGGTTCCTCGGCTTAGGGGCCTTCGCGCACCCACCAGGGGCTTACCGCCCAGACTCCTTCCCCCCACCAGGAAAAGACAAAATCCCGCATATTAATTTTCGCCTTTAACCGCATTCGACTCGGCCACAAAAGTTGAAAAAAAACATTGGAAGGAGATGATAAAAGGGGAGGCAGAAAATGTGATGGAATTTTGCGGGAAAGAGTATTGTTGATAAATGGAATAGTGAAACAAAGAGCGTGTTAAAGTTTTATTTGAAGGAGTGTAGCGGTGAGAGGAGTGTAGTATTTTGGGGAGTCTGTCTATACAACAAGGATGGAGAAAGGGCGCCCTGGTTTTGTTGTTATTTGACAGCGATCATTACAACGTGGGAAAAGAGGTGCGCGTGTGTGTCTCTGTGTCCCTGTGGCTGACTGAATTACCTGGCTGGTGTTGCAGTTGGGGTCGGAAGGACAAGTCAGGTCAGCGTCAGGTCCCTCGGGCCTCTAATCTGGTCCCAGATAGGGGGGGCCTAAGCCGAGCAGGTGTGTATGTGCGTGTGTGTTTTAAACGCCGCTACAGTGGTAAGCAAGGTGGGATAGGAGACACTAGGCCTTTGTACCACCTCGACCCTCAACCCCTCACCCCTGTACCTCTACGGAAAAGGGAAAAACTGATAAAGAGTGCTAGTAAAAAGGCTGCAAGGTACTGAAAGGACAAAGTCTTCCACATGGTAAAACAAGACCAAGACCCTCACGGCCCACACCGTCCGCCTCAAGGCCGAATCAAAAACAATACCATCTGGAATGGTGACAGGGCACCGTCTCATAAATTCCGTTAATTTCTTACATTCAAAACAAATAGAGTGTTACACTAAACGGTGCGCCGCCCCACGGCCCCAAACATCACGCCCTGTCACGTAACGGTTTCTGGGGAAGAATATTTAACGTAAGAGACTGTGCCGTGCTGATAATTGTAGTTTTCTAAGCTTTATGTACCCAAAACAGTGTCTTTAGAGTTCAACCCCTTTCTTCTTCATCCAACAGAAGTGCTATTAATGCAAATTTCTTCAACCATAGCCTCTGAGGCACCATCTGCTTAGAGGGTGAGCAGGAACTGCCGAAATGAGGACCGTGACGAATAGTGTGAATACAAGGCACGGCTGACGAACCTGCCGTGATTTCAGAGTGTGAACAGCCTTTTACCTGTACCTTTCCGAAGAAGACTAATCAAACCCCCGCGACTGTGATAGATTCATAGTGTAAACCCGGGGAAATATTTTGTCCATCCCGACAACGGTGCCCTCAACAATTACACAATAACAAGGAGAGATTTTACCTTACAGTGTTACCTAAATATCTTCGTGATTTTGTTTTGGACAACCACCGATTTCGAGGCCGAAACTTAAATCCTCCTGAATAGTTTTTATGTGTTTTGAATTAATCTGGCTCTCGTTTTGTCGGAAATCAATGTTTGTTTACAGTGTGTGTGTGGGGGGGGGGGGGAACCTGCCCCTCCAGGTCCGCCCCGCAAACATTGCTACGTTTTACACTGCCATATTTTGGGGAATTTTTTCGTTTTTTTCTCTATATTTATCTGTTACTAACCAAAAACCCCCCCTCTAACCTAACCTAATCTTGATTTAACCTAACTTAACTTTCTGGCTGAAATAACGGAGATTTTGGTACTATGTGTAATGCCTTATTATTCAATTGCGCCATGGGAAAAGGGCTCAAAATACTCAGAATGAAGAAAGCTTTCACGATGTGTAGGTAAGAGCTTTGGGCTTTTGAAAGCCACTAACCAAAATAATCCAATATCTATTTCTGAATTTTCCCAAGTCTAAAACATAGCAGAAAAGCAACAAAGGCATACCTACAACATTAAATCTAAGCTATATGTCATAGTAGAAATATTGAATATCAATCGTAGGGCATCCTGCTATATTAGATTTATGACCGATTTTGGTTACCTGTCATTCCCTTTACATTTTACTAAATATTTTTTCTCACATTCACTTTCACGTGAATATTGTATTAGGTACAGCTCATAATCATTTGCTTTCCCCTACAAATCCTTTTTTTTTTTAATAACTTTTTAAATTTACAAAAAAAAAAATTTTCCCCTCAAAAAAACCCAATATTTTTTTTCTTCAAAAAACCTCTTGTAAAATAGGGGTGCGTCTTTTTGGCCGCCAAATACGGTATATTTATATATATATTAATTATATATATAATATATATATAAAATTAATATATTAAAATTATATATATATATATTTATATTTTTTCAGTGGTACCTTGATTACGATTTTAAATTCGTTCTATGATCGGGGGCTGGTAAACTCAATTTGCGGTAATAAAATCGTTTTCCCCATTGATTTAATTGAAATACCATTAACCCTTTCCACCCCCAAAAACACCCCATTTTTTTACTGTACCTATATGGACGGGACTGCTGCCTCACCCTCCACCATTTGCTTCCCCAGTTTTTACACTCTGGTATAGCTTTTGGGAAACCTGTGGTGGAATCCGCTAAGCGCTGCACTCCCCCGCCATTTGCATTCGCCTTGTGAGCTGTGTGGTGGAACCCGACTGATTTTGGACAGGGATGCTTGCAGCCTGTGTTGATCTCAAGAAGGCGTTTGACTCAGTGCATCGTGAGTCCTCTGGGATTTCTGCGACTTCGGGGGGATTCCGGGCAAGGACTTTTGGGTTTGAAAACTGGTCGTATTCGGGCTGAGAGGCTGTGAATGTGGGGGGTGTATCCAGCTTCTTTCCGTAATACGGGAGTGAGGCAAGGGGTGCGTCCTTCCCCCATTTTTTTTCAAACGCTTTTTGGGGGACTGGTATTGGACGGGTTTTAGATAAAAGTGTTTTGGGACTCCGGGGAACGCCAAGCCCCTGATCTTGTTTTTGCCGGATGCAGAAATCTTTGCTGAGTCGCTGGAGGTCCGGGGATGGCTCTCAGGCGCTGCACGAGGGGGCAAACCCCTTTGGGACTTGGGGTCTCCGGCTAAACCCCAAGGTCCGGTTTTTTGGAGCCCTTACTAATGAAGCAGTACAGTCTTTTCATGCTGTGGGAGGACTTTGGGGAATTTTGGGGAATTTTTTACATACCTTGTAGCGCAGTCCTAATGACGGGGGCACGTCAAGAAGTTTACGGCGGTTTGGCTACCCCACGTTTATGGACTCGCTCAGGGGGGGAGTTTTTGGCGTTGTCGGTACCGGGGGGCGGGAGGACAAAGACCGGATCTTCAGTGGCTTGTGATCCCTGTTTTACCTATGGTTTTGGGAACATGGACACTAATAGTGACTTGAAGAGACGAATCAATGCCTTTGGGTAATAAGGATTTAGGAGTTTACCCATTAGAGGGGTTCCTCATGAAAACCCCACAAAACACACACACACACACACACACACCACACACACACACACACCACACACACACACACATATATAAAACTAAAAGAATATTTTTTTGCATTGTTTTTTTTTTTTTTTTTTTCTTTCTTTTTTTTCATGACAGGGACTGGCCAAGGCAAGGGCACAACAAGGGCCCAAAGGCAAGGCAAAACAATGGCAAGGCAAGGGGGAAAACAATGGCCAGGCAAGGGCACAACAATGGGGGGCCAAAAAAGGCAAGGGACAAAAAATTGGGCCAACAAGGGGCACAAAAAGGGCCAAGGCAGGGCACAAAAAGGGCCAAGGAAAGGGCACAAAAAGGGCCAAGGAAAGGGGGCCAACAACCCAAGGCAAGGGCACAAAATGGCCAAGGCAAAGCACAAAAAGGGCCAAGGCAAGGGCACAACAAGCCAAGGCAAGGGCCAAAAATGGCCAAGGCAAGGGCAAAACAATGGCCAAGGAAAGGGCACAACAATGGCCAAGCCAAGGGGCACAACAATGGCCAACCCAAAGGGCAAACAATGGCCAAGGCAAGGGCACAACAGGGCCAAAAGGGCACAACAAGGGCCCAAAGGGCAAGGGCACAAAAAGGCCAGGAAAGGGGCAAAAAATGGCCAAGGGCAAGGGGACAACAATGGCCAAGCCAAGGGCACAACAAGGGCCCCAAGCCAAGGGGGCACAACAATGGCCAGCCAAAGGGGCAAAACCCCCCCGGCCAAAAGCCAAGGGCACAACAAGGGCCCAAAGGCAAGGGCAAAACAAGGGCCCAAAGGCAAGGGCCAAAAAGGCCAAGGCAGGGCACAAAAAGGGCCAAGGAAAGGGACAAAAATGGCCAACCAAGGGCAAACAAGGCCAAGGCAGGGCAAAACAAGGGCCCAAGGCAAGGGCACAAAATGGCCAAGGCAAGGGCCAACAATGGCCAAGGAAAGGGCAAAACAATGGCCAAGGCAAGGGCACAACAACCCCAAAGGCAAGGGCACAACAATGGCCAAGGGAAAAGGGCCACAATGGCCAAGGGAAAGGGCACAACAAAATGGGTAACAAAAAGGCCGTTGTTGGCAGTCCCTAAAAAGAAGACAGTAAGAAAATACAATAAAAACAGATGGTAGGCCAATTTGTGAGGGAGGTGTCTTGTTACTTTCTCTTAAAAAGATTTAAGTCATGGGAAAAGTGTAAAAATAGAAACGGGAAAGAGAGTTCCAGATTTACCAGTGAAAGGATAAAAGTAAAGATAGATTCCTTGCTTGGAAGAGGACAGAATGGGGATGAGAATGAGTAGAAAGTCTTGTGCAGCGATTTTTTGGGGGGGGGGGGAGGTGCATTAGAAAGTTCAAAGAGCAGGGGCATGAAAAAGGGTAGAAGAGAGAAAGAGAACAAATTGCGGCGGTGATTTAAAAGTTGAAGCAGTCAGTCAGAGGAAGGATTTTGATGAACGAAAATTTTTTTACTCAACCCTGTTTAGGAGGCTGTATGAGGGGGAACCTCCCAAACTGTGAGCATACCCATACAGTTGTGTGCCATCCCGTTTTGAGGGGGAAAGTATGAAAAATAAATATCATACAATAATACAAAACAAAAAGCAGACATACAAACAGCGACATACAACTCTCAAGGCTTGCTTTTTTTCGAAAAAAAATGAAAATACGGATATTGCTTTTCATTTTGTCAGCCATTTTTTTTTTGGGGGAAAGTAACAAATGTTTTAACAAATAGATATACAAATGCAACGAACCCTACGACAGTAGGAATCAAATACTACAGACACGTAGAACGTAGACATACAGACATCTCCCCAGATGTTTCTGTTACAGTTGGGGCCCGGGATTTGGGTGATAGTGCCGGGGGGCGTGACCGGCCCTGGGATGTCCTGAGGTCAGAGGTCATGAGGCCCGTATGCGTGTAGTCACCTGGGCCACCTGACCACCTGATCTGGCCCTCTTAACCGGGTTCACACTAGCAGCTTGTACGGCCACCGTTGCCGTTCACCGCCCAACAGGGGCGTCCCAAAACCACCACCCTGGAGTGGCTGTTTGGTAGCCGGGCAAGTTTGCACCTCCACTCCACGGACACCGCCCAGGGGGAGAGATGACTTGATTTTTAAATTTTTACGGGGGGCCCTACAGCGGTGTGGCGGCGCAGTAGACTTTTTTGTGAGGTGATTGTTGGGCGGTGGGAACTGGCCTGTAGTCTGGTGTGCTAGTACTCCTAACACTATACCCGGGGGGTTTTTTTCTTTCGCATCACAGTGAATCGAATCATTTAATGCCCGCAATACCGGTACAGCTAAACCCGGCCTGGCGCGGGGGCAAAAAACACTCCTGTCTTGCTGTCTTGATGTAACCAGTGACTGTATTGGCCTTGTGTGTTTGTGTTCTAGTTTGTGCCTGAGTTAGTGGTAGTCCGCTGGGTATAAATCTGCCTGGGGGGGCAGCAAACAAGTCGGTTTCTGTTTACCCTTTTAACTGACCCCAAAAAGTTCTGCTCTTTTTAATATCTATATGCATCTGGACTCTCTAGTCACTCCTTATTTAGTTCTGAAAGGTCTGTTTTTTAATCACGTGCAGGTAGGAAAAAGTAAGCCACGTGTTTTTTTTATGTATAAGTGAGTGTAGCTTATTGTTTACCTTCTACCCTCAACAAAACTATAGTCGCCACTACTAATGCGCCAGCACAATATATTACAAATTTTAGCATCACTAAAGCTTGTATGTGCCACTGAGAGACTGCCGTAGTTTATATTAGTACTCACACGACATGTCTTCGTGGCACATACAGGCGTAGGGTGCTAAAATTAAAATATGTGCCCGGCGACCTTATGTAGTGGGAAGTGTAGTGTTTTTGACGGTGCTTAACCCAAAATTTTTGATTTTTCGTTTGTACTCTTTTTTTGTTTTCCTTTTTGAGCTGTGAGTATAAGAATTTTTTTTGTAAGTCCTCTGCTGGCTGGAAGAGTCAGGCAAGCTGGCTTTTTGTTTAGCTTTTAGGGCTTGACCCAATGTTCAACACCATCCCAGGGGAAGGAGGGGGAAGCGAGAGAGAGAGAGAGAGAGAGAGAGAGGAGAGAGAGAGAGGAGAGAGAGAGAGAAAGAAAGGAAAAAAGAAAAAGAAGGAAGAAGGAAATAAGGGGAAGAAGGAAGGGGGGAAGAGAGGGGAGGGAAGGAAGGAAGGGAAGGAAGAAGGAAGGAAAGAAAAAGGGAGGAAAGGAAAGGAAAGAGGGGAAGGAAGGAAGGAAGGAAAGAAGGGAGAGAGAAGGGGTAGAAGAGAAGAGGAGAGAGGAAAAGGAGAGAGAGAGAGAGAGAAGAAGAGAGGAGAAAAGAGGGCTTAAATAAAATGTTTTGTCTTTTTTAAATAGAAGTAGTAATCTATCACAAATTAGTTCAAATGTTTCCCCTTTCCCACTTCTATATTGCAAAGACGACTATCAATGCATCTTTTTAAACCCGTGAAGTGAGTACCTAAGAAGCCTCTTTATATTGATTTCATTAGTGGATACATTCAATCCTGTTTTCTGTTGGCGTTTAGGCTATAGTTAGTTTGGAGCCCATGTGTCATGTATTTATTATCTTAAATTTGCTCATGCAGTCAATACTGACAAATGGCTCCGTATCAATTCACACAGGTTCTGGGGCCCCCTAGAAAGCCAACGTCATATATCTTCACAATTCCCCTTTTCGCCCAATCTTTCCGATAAAAAATGGTCTGTTGTCAGCCATAGAATTACAAAAAGTCACTTAATATACCAAATGATTATGGACAAGGAAAAAAACAGGTCATAGCAATAAATATTCTTATAGTATAACTTGTCTAATGGTTCCCCAAATTACTGTAATTACGTTCTGGGCCTCAAGGGTTAATGTTTGGGGCGGCAATCTGTATCAGGTGAGACGGAGGTGTCATTCTTTTTTCTCAAAATTATGATAACGTCTCATCTTCACAATTAGTGTTGGTGCATGCAATCATTTGTTGTTATTTTTGTTGCCGGTGGGAACTTTATATATATCTTCACCATTTGCTGTATTGTAAGCAAGCCTATGTTGTTACAGGGGGAGGGGAGGGGTGGCCGGGGCCCGTACGCACACCTCCCCTCCCCCGGTGGCCCCGGGCCAAGGGAAGGGGGCCGTGGGCTGCAGGGGAGACTGACTTACAATTAGATACACACACACAACAAGACAGAACATACACTTATCATGGCACTTCATGTTTTTAAAGGGCCGGGCCGAAAAACATGGGGATATAATAAAAAAGCACCCCTTCCTTTGGGGTGCAGGGGGGTTTTTGATATATAATAAAAAAAAACCCCATTCCTGTGTGTCCAGGGTGGGTACGCCCGGAGTCCCTGGCGAGGGCCGGCAAACCCTGAACACACTGCTGGGCGGCCCTGTCCCCCCCCATGGACCCCACCACCAGCCCCCACCAAAGGTAACATGGATAGGTTTTTGTAAGTAGTTTATAATCACGCTAGCTGCCAGTCCCTATAAAGATCTATCCCTAAGGTAATACTGGCTCTGGGCTCTTTACAAATAGGGTTTTTTTCTGCTTTTGTTTTTATTATTTTTATTTTTACATTACAAAGGACTGGCCAAGGGCAAAAAAAGAGGTAGCACAAATCCCGCTAGCTGCCAGTCCCTCTAAAGATCCATTCTAAGGTAACACTGGCCCTGGGGTCTTACAAGTAGGACACCCCCACTCCTCCGTAACATAGGATTAATCAATCATCAATCATTTGGGGCATACGCCGGGGAGCGCGTCGCCTCGCCCACCCTACGACGCCACTCCCGGGGGTCACCACGCGCGAGTTCCCATGCAGGCTCCTTTCCCACACCAAGCAGCTCTCGACAAGAAACATCAACTTGCCCCAGCCAGGAGCCTTGTGGGCGCCCCCTTGGCCTCCTCCACGCCGGATTGTCTCTTACAGATACAACCCGATGGGAAGGATCGGTTTCAGGGTAGCGTGCCACATGCCCATATAGCCCAAGTTGGCGCTGACGGACTATGCAGGTAATAGGCCTCGATTCAGTCTCACGGTGCAATCGCTGATTTGACACGTAATCATCCCAGCGATACCCCGTGATTCTGCGAAGACACTTATTACCAAAGGCATTGATTCGTCTCTTCAAGTCACTGTTTAGTGTCCATGTCTCACAACCATAGAGTAAGACAGGGATCACAAGCGACTTGAAGATCCGGATCTTTGTCCTCCTGCACAGGTACCGACAACGCCAAATACTCCCGCTGAGCGAGTCCATAACACCGTGGGCTATGCCAATCCGCCGTAAGACTTCTTGACGTGACCCGCCGTCATTATGGACTGTGCTACCAAGGTATGTAAAACTTTCCAAGATCTCAATGTCCTCGCCACACGCATGAACAGACTGTACTGCTTCATCTAGTAAGTCTCCAAATACGTACCTGGACCTTGGTCTTGAGCCAGGAGACCTCAAGTCCCAAAGGCTTTGCCTCCTCGTGCAGCGCCTCGAGAGCCATCACCAGGACCTCCAGCGACTCAGAAAAGATTACTGCATCATCGGCAAAAACAAGATCAGTGATCTTGGTGTTGCCGACGGATGCTCCACAATCACTTTGATCTACAACCTTGTCCAATACCCAGTCCATACAAGCGTTGAAAAGTGATGGGGCAAGGACGCACCCTTGCCTCACTCCTGTATTCACAGGAAAGAAGCTGGATACACCTGCCCCACACTTCACAGCACTCTCAGTCCCAGAATACAGACCAGTCATCAAACCAATAGTCCTTGCAGGAATCCCTCGAAGTCGCAGAAGATCCCAGAGTGACTCACGATGCACTGAGTCAAACGCCTTCTTGAGATCAACATAGGCTGCAAGCATCCCCTGTCGAAACTCACGTCGGCGTTCCACCAGGACACGAAGCGCTAGGATACGGTCCGTTGTTGACTTACCAGGCATGAACCCAGACTGCTGAGGTCTCTGATGCTTCACCAGATGACTGCGAATTCGTGTCAGCAATAGATGGGCAAGCACCTTGCCTGGTACGCTGAGCAGTGTAATACCGCGGTAATTGTTGCAGTCCTGACGGTCCCCTTTCCCTTTCCAGATAGGGACGACCAACCCCCTTTTCCAGTCAGGAGGAATGGTACCTGATTGCCACACGGCAGTCAGGACAGCATGCAACCTGCGGATCATGGCCTCACCCCCAGCTTTGAGGAGCTCCGCACTGATATTACAAACACCAGCTGCCTTTCCACCCTTCAACTTTGCTACAGCCTCTCTGACTTCGTCAAGAGAGGGTGCGGTTTCGTCAATGGGAGGATCGGCATCCACTGCCTGTAACCCAGTGGTGTGAAGCTGCTCAGTTGGAGGTCCACCGTGAACAACTGCCCAAAGTACTCAGCCCAACGAGCCATCTGCCCATCCATGTCCGACACGAGGCGCCCATCTGCTGTTCGAATAGCACTCGCCCGAGATGGAGACTTGGAACGGAGCTTCTTCAGGGCTCGGTAGGCGGGTCGGAGGTCATTAGCGTTCAAATG